>JAUIMM010001270.1:0-155963 GCA_031769625.1 Taudactylus pleione
GTATAATGGACATTGCCTGTAATAGGTAATATACAGCAGAAGCATAGTATAAAGGACATTGCCTGTAATAGGTAATATACAGCAGGAGCACAGTGTAATGCACATTGCCTGTAATAGGTAATATACAGCAGAAGCATAGTATAATGGACATTGCCTGTAATAGGTAATATACAGCAGTAGCACAGTATAATGCACATTGCCTGTAATAGGTAATATACAGCAGTAGCACAGTATAATGCACATTGCCTGTAATATGTAATATACAGCAGTAGTACACTATAATGCACTTTGCCTGTAATAGGTAATATACAGCAGTTGTACACTATAATGCACATTGCCTGTAATAGGTAATATACAGTAGTAGCACAGTATAATGCCAATTGCCTGTAATAGGTAATATACAGCAGTAGCACAGTATAATGCACATTGCCTGTAATAGGTAATATACAGCAGTAGCACAGTCTAATGCACATTGCCTGTAATAGGTAATATATAGCAGTAGCACAGTATAATGCACATTGCCTGTAATAGGTAATATACAGCAGTAGCACAGTATAATGCACATTGCCTGTAATAGGTAATATACAGCAGTAGCACAGTATAATGCACATTGCCTGTAATAGGTAATATACAGCAGTAGCACAGTATAATGCACATTGCCTGTAATAGGTAATATACAGTAGTAGCACAGTATAATGTACATTGCCTGTAAAAGGTAACATACAGGAGGAGCACAGAATAATGTACATTGCCTTGTAATAGGTAATATACAGAAGTAGCACAGTATAATGCACATTGCCTGTAATAGGTAATATACAGCAGTAGCACAGTATAATGTACATTGCATGTAATAGGTAATATACAGCAGTAGCACAGTATAATGCACATTGCCTGTAATAGGTAATATACAGCAGTAGCATAGTATAATGCACATGGCCTGTAATAGGTAATACACAGCAGTAGCACAGTATAATGTACATTGCCTGTAATAGGTAATATACAGCAGTAGCACAGTATAATGCACATTGCCTGTAATAGGTAACATACAGCAGTAGCACAGTATAATGTACATTGCCTGTAATAGGTAATATACAGCAGTAGCACAGTATAATGCAGATTGCCTGTAATAGGTAATATACAGCAGTAGCACAGTATAATGCACATTGCCTGTAATAGGTAACATACAGCAGTAGCACAGTATAATGGACATTGCCTGTAATAGGTAATATACAGCAGTAGCACAGTATAATGTACATTGCCTGTAATAGCTAATATACAGCAGTAGCACAGTATAATGGACATTGCCTGTAATAGGTAACATACAGCAGTAGCACAGTATAATGCATATTGCCTGTAATAGGTAATATACAGCAGTAGCACAGTATAATGCACATTGCCTGTAATAGGTAATATACAGCAGTAGCACAGTATAATGCACATTGCCTGTAATAGGTAATATACAGCAGGAGCACAGTATAATACACAGATGCTTACATTGCCTGTAATAGGTTATATACAGCAGGAGCACAGTATAATGCGCATTGCCTATAATAGGTAATATACAGCAGTAGCACAGTATAATGCACATTGCCTGAAATAGGTAATATACAGCAGTAGCACAGTATAATACACAGGTGTGTACATTGCCTATAATAGGTAATATACAGCAGTAGCACAGTATAATACACAGGTGTGCACATTGCCTGTTATAGGTAATATACAGCAGTAGCACAGTATAATGCACATTGTCTATAATAGGTAATATACAGCAGTAGCACAGTATAATACACAGGTGTGCACATTGCCTGTAATAGGTAATATACAGCAGTAGCACAGTATAATGCACGTTGCCTTTAATAGGTAATATACAACAGTAACACAGTATAATGTACATTGCCTGTAATAGGTAACATACAGCAGTAGCACAGTATAATGCACATTGCCTGTAATAGGTAATATACAGTAGTAGCACAGTATTATGCACATTGCCTGTAATAGGTAATATACAGCAGTAGCACAGTATAATGTACATTGCCTGTAATAGGTAATATACAGTAGTAGCACAGTATAATGCACATTGCCTGTAATAGGTAATATACAGCAGTAGTACAGTATAATGCACATTGCCTGTAATAGGTAATATACAGCAGTAGTACACTATAATGCACTTTGCCTGTAATAGGTAATATACAGCAGAAGCACAGTATAATGCACATTGCCTGTAATAGGTAATATACAGCAGTAGCACAGTATAATGCACATTGCCTGTAATAGGTAATATACAGCAGTAGCACAGTATAATGCACATTGCCTGTAATAGGTAATATACAGCAGTAGCACAGTATAATGCACATTGCCTGTAATAGGTAATATACAGCAGTAGCACAGTATAATGCACATTGCCTGTAATAGGTAATATACAGCAGTAGCACAGTATAATGCACATTGCCTGTAATAGGTAATATACAGCAGTAGCACAGTATAATGCACATTGCCTGTAATAGGTAATATACAGCAGTAGCACAGTATAATGCACATTGCCTGTAAAAGGTAATATACAGCAGTAGCACAGTATAATGCACATTGCCTGTAATAGGTAATATACAGTAGTAGCACAGTATAATGTACATTGCCTGTAAAAGGTAACATACAGCAGGAGCACAGAATAATGTACATTGCCTGTAATAGGTAACATACAGAAGTAGCACAGTATAATGCACATTGCCTGTAATAGGTAACATACAGCAGTAGCACAGTATAATGTACATTGCATGTAATAGGTAATATACAGCAGTAGCACAGTATAATGCACATGGCCTGTAATAGGTAATATACAGCAGTAGCATAGTATAATGCACATGGCCTGTAATAGGTAATATACAGCAGTAGAACAGTATAATGTACATTTCCTGTAATAGGTAATATACAGTAGTAGCACAGTATAATGCACATTGCCTGTAATAGGTAATATACAGCAGTAGCACAGTATAATGCACATTGCCTGTAATAGGTAATATACAGTAGTAGCACAGTATAATGCACATTGCCTGTAATAGGTAATATATAGCAGTAGCACAGTATAATGGACATTGCCTGTAATAGGTAATATACAGCAGAAGCATAGTATAATGGACATTGCCTGTAATAGGTAATATACAGCAGTAGCACAGTATAATGCACATTGCCTGTAATAGGTAATATACAGCAGTTGTACACTATAATGCACATTGCCTGTAATAGGTAATATACAGTAGTAGCACAGTATAATGCACATTGCCTGTAATAGGTAATATACAGCAGTAGCACAGTATAATGCACATTGCCTGTAATAGGTAATATACAGCAGTAGCACAGTATAATGCACATTGCCTGTAATAGGTAATATACAGTAGTAGCACAGTATAATGGACATTGCCTGTAATAGGTAACATACAGCAGTAGCACAGTATAATACAAAGGTGCGCACATTGCCTATAATAGGTAATATACAGTAGTAGCACAGTATAATGCACATTGCCTGTAATAGGTAATATACAGTAGTAGCACAGTATAATGTACATTGCCTGTAAAAGGTAACATACAGCAGGAGCACAGAATAATGTACATTGCCTGTAATAGGTAATATACAGAAGTAGCACAGTATAATGCACATTGCCTGTAATAGGTAACATACAGCAGTAGCACAGTATAATGTACATTGCATGTAATAGGTAATATACAGCAGTAGCACAGTATAATGCACATTGCCTGTAATAGGTAATATACAGCAGTAGCACAGTATAATGTACATTGCATGTAATAGGTAATATACAGCAGTAGCACAGTATAATGCACATGGCCTGTAATAGGTAATATACAGCAGTAGAACAGTATAATGTACATTTCCTGTAATAGGTAATATACAGTAGTAGCACAGTATAATGCACATTGCCTGTAATAGGTAATATACAGTAGTAGCACAGTATAATGCACATTGCCTGTAATAGGTAATATATAGCAGTAGCACAGTATAATGGACATTGCCTGTAATAGGTAATATACAGCAGAAGCATAGTATAATGGACATTGCCTGTAATAGGTAATATACAGCAGTAGCACAGTATAATGCACATTGCCTGTAATAGGTAATATACAGCAGTTGTACACTATAATGCACATTGCCTGTAATAGGTAATATACAGTAGTAGCACAGTATAATGCACATTGCCTGTAATAGGTAATATACAGCAGTAGCACAGTATAATGCACATTGCCTGTAATAGGTAATATACAGCAGTAGCACAGTATAATGCACATTGCCTGTAATAGGTAATATACAGCAGTAGCACAGTATAATGCACATTGCCTGTAATAGGTAATATACAGCAGTAGCACAGTATAATGCACATTGCCTGTAATAGGTAATATACAGCAGTAGCACAGTATAATGCACATTGCCTGTAATAGGTAATATACAGCAGTAGCACAGTGTAATGCACATTGCCTGTAATAGGTAATATACAGCAGTAGCACAGTATAATGCACATTGCCTGTAATAGGTAATATACAGTAGTAGCACAGTATAATGCACATTGCCTGTAATAGGTAACATACAGCAGTAGCACAGTATAATGTACATTGCATGTAATAGGTAATATACAGCAGTAGCACAGTATAATGCACATGGCCTGTAATAGGTAATATACAGCAGTAGCACAGTATAATGCACATGGCCTGTAATAGGTAATATACAGTAGTAGGACAGTATAATGCACATTGCCTGTAATAGGTAATATATAGCAGTAGCACAGTATAATGGACATTGCCTGTAATAGGTAATATACAGCAGTAGCACAGTATAATGCACATTGCCTGTAATAGGTAATATACAGCAGTTGTACACTATAATGCACATTGCCTGTAATAGGTAATATACAGTAGTAGCACAGTATAATGCACATTGCCTGTAATAGGTAATATACAGCAGTAGCAGAGTATAATGCACATTGCCTGTAATAGGTAATATACAGCAGTAGCACAGTATAATGCACATTGCCTGTAATAGGTAATATATAGCAGTAGCACAGTATAATGCACATTGCCTGTAATAGGTAATATACAGCAGTAGCACAGTATAATGCACATTGCCTGTAATAGGTAATATACAGCAGTAGCACAGTATAATGCACATTGCCTGTAATAGGTAATATACAGCAGTAGCACAGTGTAATGCACATTGCCTGTAATAGGTAATATACAGCAGTAGCACAGTATAATGCACATTGCCTGTAATAGGTAATATACAGCAGTAGCACAGTATAATGTACATTGCCTGTAAAAGGTAACATACAGCAGTAGCACAGTATAATGCACATTGCCTGTAATAGGTAATATACAGCATTAGCACAGTATAATGGACATTGCCTGTAATAGGTAATATACAGCAGTAGCACAGTATAATGCACATTGCCTGTAATAGGTAATATACAGAAGTAGCACAGTATAATGCACATTGCATGTAATAGGTAATATACAGCAGTAGCACAGTATAATGCACATTGCCTGTAATAGGTAACATACAGCAGTAGCACAGTATAATGCACATTGCCTGTAATAGGTAATACACAGCAGTAGCACAGTATAATGCACATTGCCTGTAATAGGTAACATACAGCAGTAGCACAGTATAATGCACATTGCCTGTAATAGGTAATATACAGCAGTAGCACAGTATAATGGACATTGCCTGTAATAGGGAACATACAGCAGTAGCACAGTATAATGTACATTGCCTGTAATAGGTAACATACAGCAGTAGCACAGTATAATGCACATTGCCTGTAAAAGGTAACATACAGCAGGAGCACAGTATAATGCACATTGCCTGTAATAGGTAACATACAGCAGTAGCACAGTATAATACACATTGCCTGTAATAGGTAATATACAGTAGTAGCACAGTATAATACACAGGTACGTACATTGCCTGTAATAGGTAATATACAGCAGTAGCACTGTATAATACACATTGCCTGTAATAGGTAATTAACAGTAGTAGCAGAGTATAATACACATTGCCTGTAATAGGTAATATACAGTAGTAGCACAGTATAATACACAGGTACGTACATTGCCTGTAATAGGTAATATACAGCAGTAGCACAGTATAATGCACATTGCCTGTAATAGGTAACATACAGCAGTAGCACAGTATAATACACATTGCCTGTAATAGGTAATATACAGTAGTAGCACAGTATAATACACAGGTACGTACATTGCCTGTAATAGGTAATATACAGCAGTAGCACAGTATAATGTACATTGCCTGTAATAGGTAATATACAGCAGTAGAACAGTATAATGCACATTGCTTGTAATAGGTAATATACAGTAGTAGCACAGTATAATGCACATTGCCTGTACTAGGTAATATACAGTAGTAGCACAGTATAATGCACATTGCCTGTAATAGGTAATATATAGCAGTAGCACAGTATAATGGACATTGCCTGTAATAGGTAATATACAGCAGAAGCATAGTATAATGGACATTGCCTGTAATAGGTAATATACAGCAGTAGCACAGTATAATGCACATTGCCTGTAATAGGTAATATACAGCAGTTGTACACTATAATGCACATTGCCTGTAATAGGTAATATACAGCAGTTGTACACTATAATGCACATTGCCTGTAATAGGTAATATACAGTAGTAGCACAGTATAATGCACATTGCCTGTAATAGGTAATATACAGCAGTAGCACAGTATAATGCACATTGCCTGTAATAGGTAATATACAGCAGTAGCACAGTATAATGCACATTGCCTGTAATAGGTAATATACAGCAGTAGCAAAGTATAATGCACATTGCCTGTAATAGGTAATATACAGCAGTAGCACAGTATAATGCACATTGCCTGTAATAGGTAATATACAGCAGTAGCACAGTATAATGCACATTGCCTGTAATAGGTAATATACAGCAGTAGCACAGTGTAATGCACATTGCCTGTAATAGGTAATATACAGCAGTAGCACAGTATAATGCACATTGCCTGTAATAGGTAATATACAGTAGTAGCACAGTATAATGCACATTGCCTGTAATAGGTAACATACAGCAGTAGCACAGTATAATGTACATTGCATGTAATAGGTAATATACAGCAGTAGCACAGTATAATGCACATTGCCTGTAATAGGTAATATACAGCAGTAGCATAGTATAATGCACATGGCCTGTAATAGGTAATATACAGCAGTAGAACAGTATAATGTACATTTCCTGTAATAGGTAATATACAGTAGTAGCACAGTATAATGCACATTGCCTGTAATAGGTAATATACAGTAGTAGCACAGTATAATGCACATTGCCTGTAATAGGTAATATATAGCAGTAGCACAGTATAATGGACATTGCCTGTAATAGGTAATATACAGCAGAAGCATAGTATAATGGACATTGCCTGTAATAGGTAATATACAGCAGTAGCACAGTATAATGCACATTGCCTGTAATAGGTAATATACAGCAGTTGTACACTATAATGCACATTGCCTGTAATAGGTAATATACAGTAGTAGCACAGTATAATGCACATTGCCTGTAATAGGTAATATACAGCAGTAGCAGAGTATAATGCACATTGCCTGTAATAGGTAATATACAGCAGTAGCACAGTATAATGCACATTGCCTGTAATAGGTAATATATAGCAGTAGCACAGTATAATGCACATTGCCTGTAATAGGTAATATACAGCAGTAGCACAGTATAATGCACATTGCCTGTAATAGGTAATATACAGCAGTAGCACAGTATAATGCACATTGCCTGTAATAGGTAATATACAGCAGTAGCACAGTGTAATGCACATTGCCTGTAATAGGTAATATACAGCAGTAGCACAGTATAATGCACATTGCCTGTAATAGGTAATATACAGCAGTAGCACAGTATAATGTACATTGCCTGTAAAAGGTAACATACAGCAGTAGCACAGTATAATGCACATTGCCTGTAATAGGTAATATACAGCATTAGCACAGTATAATGGACATTGCCTGTAATAGGTAATATACAGCAGTAGCACAGTATAATGCACATTGCCTGTAATAGGTAATATACAGAAGTAGCACAGTATAATGCACATTGCATGTAATAGGTAATATACAGCAGTAGCACAGTATAATGCACATTGCCTGTAATAGGTAACATACAGCAGTAGCACAGTATAATGCACATTGCCTGTAATAGGTAATACACAGCAGTAGCACAGTATAATGCACATTGCCTGTAATAGGTAACATACAGCAGTAGCACAGTATAATGCACATTGCCTGTAATAGGTAATATACAGCAGTAGCACAGTATAATGTACATTGCCTGTAATAGGTAACATACAGCAGTAGCACAGTATAATGCACATTGCCTGTAAAAGGTAACATACAGCAGGAGCACAGTATAATGCACATTGCCTGTAATAGGTAACATACAGCAGTAGCACAGTATAATACACATTGCCTGTAATAGGTAATATACAGTAGTAGCACAGTATAATACACAGGTACGTACATTGCCTGTAATAGGTAATATACAGCAGTAGCACTGTATAATACACATTGCCTGTAATAGGTAATTAACAGTAGTAGCAGAGTATAATACACATTGCCTGTAATAGGTAATATACAGTAGTAGCACAGTATAATACACAGGTACGTACATTGCCTGTAATAGGTAATATACAGCAGTAGCACAGTATAATGCACATTGCCTGTAATAGGTAACATACAGCAGTAGCACAGTATAATACACATTGCCTGTAATAGGTAATATACAGTAGTAGCACAGTATAATACACAGGTACGTACATTGCCTGTAATAGGTAATATACAGCAGTAGCACAGTATAATGCACATTGCCTGTAATAGGTAACATACAGCAGGAGCACAGTATAATGCACATTGCCTGTAATAGGAAATATACAGCAGTAGCACAGTATAATGCACATTGCCTGTAATAGGTAACATACAGCAGTAGCACAGTATAATACACATTGCCTGTAATAGGTAATATACAGTAGTAGCACAGTATAATACACGTTGCCTGTAATAGGTAATATACAGCAGTAGCACAGTATAATGCACATTGCCTGTCATAGGTAATATACAGCAGTAGCACAGTATAATGTACATTGCCTGTAATAGGTAATATACAGCAGTAGCACAGTATAATGTACATTGCCTGTAATAGGTAATATACAGTAGTAGCACAGTATAATGCACCTAGCCTGTTATAGGTAATATACAGCAGTAGCACAGTATAATGCACATTGCCTGTAATAGGTAATATACAGCAGTAGCACAGTATAATACACATTGCCTGTAATAGGTAATATACAGCAGTAGCACAGTATAATACACATTGCCTGTAATAGGTAATATACAGTAGTAGCACAGTATAATACACATTGCCTGTAAAAGTTAATATACAGCAGTAGCACAGTATAATGCACATTGCCTGTAATAGGTAATATACAGCAGTAGCACAGTATAATGCACATTGCCTGTAATAGGTAATATACAGCAGTAGCACAGTATAATGCACATTGCCTGTAATAGGTAATATACAGCAGTAGCACAGAATAATACACATTGCCTGTAATAGGTAATATACAGCAGTAGCACAGTATAATACACATTGCCTGTAATAGGTAATATACAGCAGTAGCACAGTATAATGCACATTGCCTGTAAAAGGTAATATACAGCAGTAGCACAGTATAATGCACATTGCCTGTAATAGATAATATACAGCAGTAGCACAGTATAATGCACATTGCCTGTAAAAGGTAATATACAGCAGTAGCACAGTATAATGCACATTGCCTGTAAATATACAGCAGTAGCACAGTATAATGCACATTGCCTGTAATAGGTAATATACAGCAGTAGCACAGTATAATGCACATTGCCTGTAATAGGTAATATACAGCAGTAGCACAGTATAATGCACATTGCCTGTAATAGGTAATATACAGCAGTAGCACAGTATAATGCACATTGCCTGTAATAGGTAATATATAGCAGTAGCACAGTATAATGCACATTGCCTGTAATAGGTAATATATAGCAGTAGCACAGTATAATGGACATTGCCTGTAATAGGTAATATACAGCAGTAGCACAGTATAATGGACATTGCCTGTAATAGAAAATATACAGCAATAGCACAGTATAATGCACATTACCTGTAATAGGTAATATACAGCAGTATCAAAGTATAATGGACATTGCCTGTAATAGGTAATATACAGCAGTAACACAGTATAATACACAGGGGCGTACATTGCCTATAATAGGTAATATACAGCAGTAGTACAGTATAATACACAGGTGTGGACATTGCCTGTAATAGGGAATATATAGTAGTAGCACAGTATAATGCACATTGCCTGTAATAGGTAATATACAGCAGTAGCACAGTATAAAAGACATTGCCTGTAATAGGTAATATACAGCAGTAGCACAGTATAATGCACATTGCCTGTAATAGGTAATATACAGCAGTAGCACAGTATAAAAGACATTGCCTGTAATAGGTAATATACAGCAGTAGCACAGTATAATGCACATTGCCTGTAAAAGGTAATATACAGCAGTAGCACAGTATAATGCACATTGCCTGTAATAGATAATATACAGCAGTAGCACAGTATAATACACATTGCCTGTAAAAGGTAATATACAGCTGTAGCACAGTATAATGCACATTGCCTGTAATAGGTAATATACAGCAGTAGCACAGTATAATACACATTGCCTGTAATAGGTAATATACAGCAGTAGCACAGTATAATGCACATTGCCTGTAATAGGTAATATACAGCTGTAGCACAGTATAATGCACATTGCCTGTAATAGGTAAAATACAGAAGGAGCACAGTTTAATGCACATTGCCTGTAATAGGTAATATACAGCAGTAGCACAGTATAATGCACATTGCCTGTAATAGGTAATATACAGCAGTAGCACAGTATAATACACATTGCCTGTAATAGGTAATATATAGCAGTAGCACAGTATAATTGACATTGCCTGTAATAGGTAATATACAGCAGTAGCACAGTATAATGGACATTGCCTGTAATAGATAATATACAGCAATAGCACAGTATAATGCACATTACCTGTAATAGGTAATATACAGCAGTAACACAGTATAATACACAGGGGCGTACATTGCCTATAATAGGTAATATACAGCAGTAGTACAGTATAATACACAGGTGTGGACATTGCCTGTAATAGGTAATATATAGTAGTAGCACAGTATAATGCACATTGCCTGTAATAGGTAATATACAGCAGTAGCACAGTATAAAAGACATTGCCTGTAATAGGTAATATACAGCAGTAGCACAGTATAATGCACATTGCCTGTAATAGGTAATATACAGCAGTAGCACAGTATAAAAGACATTGCCTATAATAGGTAATATACAGCAGTAGTACAGTATAATACACAGGTGTGGACATTGCCTGTAATAGGTAATATATAGTAGTAGCACAGTATAATGCACATTGCCTGTAATAGGTAATATACAGCAGTAGCACAGTATAAAAGACATTGCCTGTAATAGGTAATATACAGCAGTAACACAGTATAATGCACATTGCCTGTAATAGGTAATTTACAGCAGTAGCACAGTATAAAAGACATTGCCTATAATAGGTAATATACAGCAGTAGTACAGTATAATACACAGGTGTGGACATTGCCTGTAATAGGTAATATATAGTAGTAGCACAGTATAATGCACATTGCCTGTAATAGGTAATATACAGCAGTAGCACAGTATAATGCACATTGCCTGTAATAGGTAATATACAGCAGTAGCACAGAATAATACACATTGCCTGTAATAGGTAATATACAGCAGTAGCACAGTATAATACACATTGCCTGTAATAGGTAATATACAGCAGTAGCACAGTATAATGGACATTGCCTGTAATAGATAATATACAGCAATAGCACAGTATAATGCACATTACCTGTAATAGGTAATATACAGCAGTATCAAAGTATAATGGACATTGCCTGTAATAGGTAATATATAGCAGTAGCACAGTATAATGGACATTGCCTGTAATAGGTAATATACAGCAGAAGCATAGTATAATGGACATTGCCTGTAATAGGTAATATACAGCAGTAGCACAGTATAATGCACATTGCCTGTAATAGGTAATATACAGCAGTTGTACACTATAATGCACATTGCCTGTAATAGGTAATATACAGTAGTAGCACAGTATAATGCACATTGCCTGTAATAGGTAATATACAGCAGTAGCACAGTATAATGCACATTGCCTGTAATAGGTAATATACAGCAGTAGCACAGTATAATGCACATTGCCTGTAATAGGTAATATATAGCAGTAGCACAGTATAATGCACATTGCCTGTAATAGGTAATATACAGCAGTAGCACAGTATAATGCACATTGCCTGTAATAGGTAATATACAGCAGTAGCACAGTATAATGCACATTGCCTGTAATAGGTAATATACAGCAGTAGCACAGTGTAATGCACATTGCCTGTAATAGGTAATATACAGCAGTAGCACAGTATAATGCACATTGCCTGTAATAGGTAATATACAGTAGTAGCACAGTATAATGCACATTGCCTGTAATAGGTAACATACAGCAGGAGCACAGTATAATGCACATTGCCTGTAATAGGTAATATACAGTAGTAGCACAGTATAATACACGTTGCCTGTAATAGGTAATATACAGCAGTAGCACAGTATAATGCACATTGCCTGTAATAGGAAATATACAGCAGTAGCACAGTATAATGCACATTGCCTGTAATAGGTAACATACAGCAGTAGCACAGTATAATACACATTGCCTGTAATAGGTAATATACAGTAGTAGCACAGTATAATACACGTTGCCTGTAATAGGTAATATACAGCAGTAGCACAGTATAATGCACATTGCCTGTCATAGGTAATATACAGCAGTAGCACAGTATAATGTACATTGCCTGTAATAGGTAATATACAGCAGTAGCACAGTATAATGTACATTGCCTGTAATAGGTAATATACAGTAGTAGCACAGTATAATGCACTTTGCCTGTTATAGGTAATATACAGCAGTAGCACAGTATAATGCACATTGCCTGTAATAGGTAATATACAGCAGTAGCACACTATAATACACATTGCCTGTAATAGGTAATATACAGCAGTAGCACAGTATAATACACATTGCCTGTAATAGGTAATATACAGTAGTAGCACAGTATAATACACATTGCCTGTAAAAGGTAATATACAGCAGTAGCACAGTATAATGCACATTGCCTGTAATAGGTAATATACAGCAGTAGCACAGTATAATGCACATTGCCTGTAATAGGTAACATACAGCAGTAGCACAGTATAATGCACATTGCCTGTAATAGGTAATATACAGCAGTAGCACAGTATAATGCACATTGCCTGTAATAGGTAATATACAGCAGTAGCACAGTATAATGCACATTGCCTGTAATAGGTAATATACAGCAGTAGCACAGTATAATACACATTGCCTGTAATAGGTAATATACAGCAGTAGCACAGTATAATGCACATTGCCTGTAAAAGGTAATATACAGCAGTAGCACAGTATAATGCACATTGCCTGTAATAGATAATATACAGCAGTAGCACAGTATAATACACATTGCCTGTAAAAGGTAATATACAGCAGTAGCACAGTATAATGCACATTGCCTGTAATAGGTAATATACACCAGTAGCACAGTATAATGCACATTGCCTGTAATAGGTAATATACAGCAGTAGCACAGTATAATGCACATTGCCTGTAATAGGTAATATACAGCAGTAGCACAGTATAATGCACATTGCCTGTAATAGGTAATATACAGCAGTAGCACAGTATAATGGACATTGCCTGTAATAGGTATATACAGCAGTAGCACAGTATAATACACATTGCCTGTAATAGGTATATACAGCAGTAGCACAGTATAATGCACATTGCCTGTAATAGGTAATATATAGCAGTAGCACAGTATAATGGACATTGCCTGTAATAGGTAATATACAGCAGTAGCACAGTATAATGGACATTGCCTGTAATAGATAATATACAGCAATAGCACAGTATAATGCACATTACCTGTAATAGGTAATATACAGCAGTAACACAGTATAATACACAGGGGCGTACATTGCCTGTAATAGGTAATATATAGTAGTAGCACAGTATAATGCACATTGCCTGTAATAGGTAATATACAGCAGTAGCACAGTATAAAAGACATTGCCTGTAATAGGTAATATACAGCAGTAGCACAGTATAATGCACATTGCCTGTAATAGGTAATTTACAGCAGTAGCACAGTATAATGGACATTGCCTGTAATAGGTAATATACAGCAGTAGCACAGTATAATGCACATTGCCTGTAATAGGTAATATACAGCAGTAGCACAGTATAATGGACATTGCCTGTAATAGGTAATATACAGCAGTAGCACAGTATAATGGACATTGCCTGTAATAGATAATATACAGCAATAGCACAGTATAATGCACATTACCTGTAATAGGTAATATACAGCAGTATCAAAGTATAATGGACATTGCCTGTAATAGGTAATATACAGCAGTAACACAGTATAATACACAGGGGCGTACATTGCCTATAATAGGTAATATACAGCAGTAGTACAGTATAATACACAGGTGTGGACATTGCCTGTAATAGGTAATATATAGTAGTAGCACAGTATAATGCACATTGCCTGTAATAGGTAATATACAGCAGTAGCACAGTATAAAAGACATTGCCTGTAATAGGTAATATACAGCAGTAGCACAGTATAATGCACATTGCCTGTAATAGGTAATATACAGCAGTAGCACAGTATAAAAGACATTGCCTGTAATAGGTAATATACAGCAGTAGCACAGCATAATGCACATTGCCTGTAAAAGGTAATATACAGCAGTAGCACAGTATAATGCACATTGCCTGTAATAGATAATATACAGCAGTAGCACAGTATAATACACATTGCCTGTAAAAGGTAATATACAGCAGTAGCACAGTATAATGCACATTGCCTGTAATAGGTAATATACAGCAGTAGCACAGTATAATGCACATTGCCTGTAATAGGTAATATACAGCAGTAGCACAGTATAATGCACATTGCCTGTAATAGGTAATATACAGCAGTAGCACAGTATAATACACATTGCCTGTAATAGGTATATACAGCAGTAGCACAGTATAATGCACATTGCCTGTAATAGGTAATATATAGCAGTAGCACAGTATAATGGACATTGCCTGTAATAGGTAATATACAGCAGTAGCACAGTATAATGCACATTACCTGTAATAGGTAATATACAGCAGTATCAAAGTATAATGGACATTGCCTGTAATAGGTAATATACAGCAGTAACACAGTATAATACACAGGGGCGTACATTGCCTATAATAGGTAATATACAGCAGTAGTACAGTATAATACACAGGTGTGGACATTGCCTGTAATAGGTAATATATAGTAGTAGCACAGTATAATGCACATTGCCTGTAATAGGTAATTTACAGCAGTAGCACAGTATAAAAGACATTGCCTATAATAGGTAATATACAGCAGTAGTACAGTATAATACACAGGTGTGGACATTGCCTGTAATAGGTAATATATAGTAGTAGCACAGTATAATGCACATTGCCTGTAATAGGTAATATACAGCAGTAGCACAGTATAATGCACATTGCCTGTAATAGGTAATATACAGCAGTAGCACAGTATAATGCACATTGCCTGTAATAGGTAATATACAGCAGTAGCACAGTATAATGCACATTGCCTGTAATAGGTAATATATAGCAGGAGCACAGTATAATGGACATTGCCTGTAATAGGTAATATATAGCAGTAGCACAGTATAATGGACATTGCCTGTAATAGGTAATATACAGCAGAAGCATAGTATAATGGACATTGCCTGTAATAGGTAATATACAGCAGTAGCACAGTATAATGCACATTGCCTGTAATAGGTAATATACAGCAGTTGTACACTATAATGCACATTGCCTGTAATAGGTAATATACAGTAGTAGCACAGTATAATGCACATTGCCTGTAATAGGTAATATACAGCAGTAGCACAGTATAATGCACATTGCCTGTAATAGGTAATATACAGCAGTAGCACAGTATAATGCACAGGTGTGGACATTGCCTGTAATAGGTAATATATAGTAGTAGCACAGTATAATGCACATTGCCTGTAATAGGTAATATACAGCAGTAGCACAGTATAATACACAGGTGTGGACATTGCCTATAATAGGTAATATACAGCAGTAGCACAGTATAATGCACATTGCCTATAATAGGTAATATACAGCAGTAGCACAGTATAATGCACATTGCCTATAATAGGTAATATACAGCAGTAGCAAAGTATAATGCACAGGTGCGTATATTGCCTTTAATAGGTAATATACAGCAGTAGCACAGTATAATGCACATTGTCTGTAATAGGTAATATACAGCAGTAGCACAGTATAATGCACATTGTCTGTAATAGGTAATATACAACAGTAGCACAGTATAATGTACATTTCCTGTAATAGGTAATATACAGCAGTAGCACACTATAATGTACATTGCCTGTAATAGGTAATATACAGCAGTAGTACAGTATAATTTACATTGTCTGTAATAGGTAATATACAACAGTAGCACAGTATAATGTACATTGCCTGTAATAGGTAATATACAGCAGTAGCACAGTATAATGCACATTGCCTGTAATAGGTAATATACAGCAGTAGCACAGTATAATGGACATTGCCTGTAATAGGTAATATACAGCAGTAGCACAGTATAATGCACATTGCCTGTAATAGGTAATATACAGTAGTAGCACAGTATAATGGACATTGCCTGTAATAGGTAATATACAGCAGTAGCACAGTATAATGGACATTGCCTGTAATAGGTAATATACAGCAGTAGCACAGTATAATGCACATTGCCTGTAATAGGTAATATACAGCAGCAGCACAGTATAATGCACATTGCCTGTAATAGATAATATACAGCAGTAGCACAGTATAATGCACATTGCCTGTAATAGGTAATATACAGAAGGAGCACAGTATAATACACATTGCCTGTAATAGGTAATATACAGAAGGAGCACAGTATAATGCACATTGCCTGTAATAGGTAATATACAGCAGTAGCACAGTATAATGCACATTGCCTGTAATAGGTAATATACAGCAGTAGCACAGTATAATACACATTGCCTGTAATAGGTAATATACAGCAGTAGCACAGTATAATGCACATTGCCTGTAATAGGTTATATACAGCAGTAGCACAGTATAATGCACATTGCCTGTAATAGGTATATACAGCAGTAGCACAGTATAATGCACATTGCCTGTAATAGTTAATATACAGCAGTAAAACAGTATAATGCACATTGCCTGTAATAGATAATATACAGCAGTAGAACAGTATAATACACATTGCCTGTAATAGGTAATATACAGCAGTAGCACATTATAATGTACATTGCCTGTAATAGGTAATATACAGCAGTAGCACAGTATAATACATATTGCCTGTAATAGGTAATATACAGTAGTAGCACAGTATAATGCACATTGCATGTAATAGGTAATATACAGCAGTAGCATAGTATAATGCACATGGCCTGTAATAGGTAATATACAGCAGTAGCACAGTATAATGCACATTGCCTGTAATAGGTAACATACAGCAGTAGCACAGTATAATGTACATTGCCTGTAATAGGTAATATACAGCAGTAGCATAGTATAATGCACATGGCCTGTAATAGGTAATATACAGCAGTAGCACAGTATAATACACATTGCCTGTAATAGGTATATACAGCAGTAGCACAGTATAATGCACATTGCCTGTAATAGGTAATATATAGCAGTAGCACAGTATAATGGACATTGCCTGTAATAGGTAATATACAGCAGTAGCACAGTATAATGCACATTACCTGTAATAGGTAATATACAGCAGTATCAAAGTATAATGGACATTGCCTGTAATAGGTAATATACAGCAGTAACACAGTATAATACACAGGGGCGTACATTGCCTATAATAGGTAATATACAGCAGTAGTACAGTATAATACACATTGCCTGTAATAGGTAATATATAGTAGTAGCACAGTATAATGCACATTGCCTGTAATAGGTAATTTACAGCAGTAGCACAGTATAAAAGACATTGCCTATAATAGGTAATATACAGCAGTAGTACAGTATAATACACAGGTGTGGACATTGCCTGTAATAGGTAATATATAGTAGTAGCACAGTATAATGCACATTGCCTGTAATAGGTAATATACAGCAGTAGCACAGTATAATGCACATTGCCTGTAATAGGTAATATACAGCAGTAGCACAGTATAATGCACATTGCCTGTAATAGGTAATATACAGCAGTAGCACAGTATAATGCACATTGCCTGTAATAGGTAATATACAGCAGTAGCACAGTATAATGCACATTGCCTGTAATAGGTAATATATAGCAGGAGCACAGTATAATGGACATTGCCTGTAATAGGTAATATATAGCAGTAGCACAGTATAATGGACATTGCCTGTAATAGGTAATATACAGCAGAAGCATAGTATAATGGACATTGCCTGTAATAGGTAATATACAGCAGTAGCACAGTATAATGCACATTGCCTGTAATAGGTAATATACAGCAGTTGTACACTATAATGCACATTGCCTGTAATAGGTAATATACAGTAGTAGCACAGTATAATGCACATTGCCTGTAATAGGTAATATACAGCAGTAGCACAGTATAATGCACATTGCCTGTAATAGGTAATATACAGCAGTAGCACAGTATAATGCACAGGTGTGGACATTGCCTGTAATAGGTAATATATAGTAGTAGCACAGTATAATGCACATTGCCTGTAATAGGTAATATACAGCAGTAGCACAGTATAATACACAGGTGTGGACATTGCCTATAATAGGTAATATACAGCAGTAGCACAGTATAATGCACATTGCCTATAATAGGTAATATACAGCAGTAGCACAGTATAATGCACATTGCCTATAATAGGTAATATACAGCAGTAGCAAAGTATAATGCACAGGTGCGTATATTGCCTTTAATAGGTAATATACAGCAGTAGCACAGTATAATGCACATTGTCTGTAATAGGTAATATACAGCAGTAGCACAGTATAATGCACATTGTCTGTAATAGGTAATATACAACAGTAGCACAGTATAATGTACATTTCCTGTAATAGGTAATATACAGCAGTAGCACACTATAATGTACATTGCCTGTAATAGGTAATATACAGCAGTAGTACAGTATAATTTACATTGTCTGTAATAGGTAATATACAACAGTAGCACAGTATAATGTACATTGCCTGTAATAGGTAATATACAGCAGTAGCACAGTATAATGCACATTGCCTGTAATAGGTAATATACAGCAGTAGCACAGTATAATGGACATTGCCTGTAATAGGTAATATACAGCAGTAGCACAGTATAATGCACATTGCCTGTAATAGGTAATATACAGTAGTAGCACAGTATAATGGACATTGCCTGTAATAGGTAATATACAGCAGTAGCACAGTATAATGGACATTGCCTGTAATAGGTAATATACAGCAGTAGCACAGTATAATGCACATTGCCTGTAATAGGTAATATACAGCAGCAGCACAGTATAATGCACATTGCCTGTAATAGATAATATACAGCAGTAGCACAGTATAATGCACATTGCCTGTAATAGGTAATATACAGAAGGAGCACAGTATAATACACATTGCCTGTAATAGGTAATATACAGAAGGAGCACAGTATAATGCACATTGCCTGTAATAGGTAATATACAGCAGTAGCACAGTATAATGCACATTGCCTGTAATAGGTAATATACAGCAGTAGCACAGTATAATACACATTGCCTGTAATAGGTAATATACAGCAGTAGCACAGTATAATGCACATTGCCTGTAATAGGTTATATACAGCAGTAGCACAGTATAATGCACATTGCCTGTAATAGGTATATACAGCAGTAGCACAGTATAATGCACATTGCCTGTAATAGTTAATATACAGCAGTAAAACAGTATAATGCACATTGCCTGTAATAGATAATATACAGCAGTAGAACAGTATAATGCACATTGCCTGTCATAGGTTATATACAGCAGTAGCACAGTATAATACACATTGCCTGTAATAGGTTATATACAGCAGTAGCACAGTATAATACACATTGCCTGTAATAGGTTATATACAGCAGTAGCACAGTATAATACACATTGCCTGTAATAGGTAATATACAGCAGTAGCACAGTATAATGCACATTGCCTGTAATAGGTTATATACAGCAGTAGCACAGTATAATACACATTGCCTGTAATAGGTAATATACAGCAGTAGCAGAGTATAATACACATTGCCTGTAATAGGTAATATACAGTAGTAGCACAGTATAATGCATATTGCCTGTAATAGGTAATATACAGCAGTAGCACAGTATAATGCACATTGCCTGTAATAGGTTATATACAGCAGTAGCACAGTATAATGCACATTGCCTGTAATAGGTATATACAGCAGTAGCACAGTATAATGCACATTGCCTGTAATAGTTAATATACAGCAGTAAAACAGTATAATGCACATTGCCTGTAATAGATAATATACAGCAGTAGAACAGTATAATGTACATTGCCTGTAATAGGTAATATACAGCAGTAGCACAGTATAATACATATTGCCTGTAATAGGTAATATACAGTAGTAGCACAGTATAATGCACATTGCATGTAATAGGTAATATACAGCAGTAGCATAGTATAATGCACATGGCCTGTAATAGGTAATATACAGCAGTAGCACAGTATAATGCACATTGCCTGTAATAGGTAACATACAGCAGTAGCACAGTATAATGTACATTGCCTGTAATAGGTAATATACAGCAGTAGCATAGTATAATGCACATGGCCTGTAATAGGTAATATACAGCAGTAGCACAGTATAATGCACATTGCCTGTAAAAGGTAACATACAGCAGGAGCACAGTATAATGCACATTGCCTGTAATAGGTAACATACAGCAGTAGCACAGTATAATGCACATTGCCTGTAATAGGTAACATACAGCAGTAGCACAGTATAATACACATTGCCTGTAATAGGTAATATACAGTAGTAGCACAGTATAATGCACATTGCCTGTAATAGGTAACATACAGCAGTAGCACAGTATAATACACATTGCCTGTAATAGGTAACATACAGCAGTAGCACAGTATAATACACATTGCCTGTAATAGGTAACATACAGCAGTAGCACAGTATAATACACATTGCCTGTAATAGGTAATATACAGTAGTAGCACAGTATAATACACAGGTACGTATATTGCCTGTAATAGGTAATATACAGCAGTAGCACAGTATAATGCACATTGCCTGTAATAGGTAATATACAGCAGTAGCACAGTATAATGCACATTGTCTGTAATAGGTAATATACAGCAGTAGCAAAGAATAATGCACATTGCCTGTTATAGGTAATATACAGCAGTAGCACAGTATAATCAACTTTGCCTGTAATAGGTAATATACAGTAGTAGCACAGTATAATGCAAATTGCCTGTTAAAGGTAATATACAGCAGTAGCACAGTATAATGTACATTGCCTGTAATAGGTAATATACAGCAGTAGCACAGTATAATGCACATTGCATGTAATAGGTAATATACAGTAGTAGCACAGTATAATGCACATTGCCTGTAATAGGTAACATACAGCAGGAGCACAGTATAATGCACATTGCCTGTAATAGGGAATATACAGCAGTAGCACAGTATAATACACATTGCCTGTAATAGGTAATATACAGCAGTAGCACAGTATAATACACATTGCCTGTAATAGGTAATATACAGCAGGAGCACAGTATAATACACATTGCCTGTAATAGGTAATATACAGCAGTAGCATAGTATACTGCACATTGCCGGTAATAGGTAACATACAGCAGTAGCACAGTATAATGCACATTGCCTGTAATAGGTAATATACAGCAGTAGCACAGTATAATGCACATTGCCTGTAATAGGAAATATACAGCAGTAGCACAGTATAATGCACATTGCCTGTAATAGGTAATATACAGCAGTAGCACAGTATAATGCACAATGCCTGTAATAGGTAATATACAGCAGTAGCACAGTATAATGCACATTGCCTGTAATAGGTAATATACAGCAGGAGCACAGTATAATACACATTGCCTGTAATAGGTAATATACAGCAGTAGCATAGTATAATGCACATTGCCTGTAATAGGTAATATACAGCAGTAGCACAGTATAATGCACATTGCCTGTAATAGGAAATATACAGCAGTAGCACAGTATAATGCACATTGCCTGTAATAGGTAATATACAGCAGTAGCACAGTATAATGCACAATGCCTGTAATAGGTAATATACAGCAGTAGCACAGTATAATACACATTGCCTGTAAAAGGTAATATACAGCAGTAGCACAGTATAATGCACATTGCCTGTAATAGGTAATATACAGCAGTAGCACAGTATAATACACATTGCCTGTAATAGGTAATATACAGTAGTAGCACAGTATAATGCACATTGCATGTAATAGGTAATATACAGTAGTAGCACAGTATAATGCACCTTGCCTGTAATAGGTAATATACAGCAGTAGAACAGTATAATGCACATTGCCTGTAAGAGGAAATATACAGCAGTAGCAAAGTATAATGCACATTGCCTGTAATAGGTAATATACAGCAGTAGCACAGTATAATGCACATTGCCTGTAATAGGTAATATACAGCAGTAGCACAGTATAATGCACATTGCCTGTAATAGGTAACATACAGCAGTAGCACAGTATAATGCACATTGCCTGTAATAGGTAATATACAGCAGTAGCACAGTATAATACATATTGCCTGTAATAGGTAATATACAGCAGTAGCACAGTATAATGCACATTGCATGTAATAGGTAATATACAGTAGTAGCACAGTATAATGCACCTTGCCTGTAATAGGTAATATACAGCAGTAGAACAGTATAATGCACATTGCCTGTAAGAGGAAATATACAGCAGTAGCAAAGTATAATGCACATTGCCTGTTATAGGTAATATCCAGCAGTAGCACAGTATAATACATATTGCCTGTAATAGGTAATATACAGCAGTAGCACAGTATAATGCACATTGCCTGTAATAGGTAATATACAGCAGTAGCACAGTATAATGCACATTGCCTGTAATAGGAATATACAGTAGTAGCACAGTATAATGCACATTGCATGTAATAGGTAATATACAGCAGTAGCACAGTATAATGCACATTGCCTGTAATAGGTAATATACAGCAGTAGCACAGTATAATGCACATTGCCTGTTATAGGTAATATACAGCAGTAGCACAGTATAATGCACATTGCCTGTAATAGGTAATATACAGCAGTAGCACAGTATAATGCACATTGCCCGTAATAGGAATATACAGTAGTAGCACAGTATAATGTACATTGCATGTAATAGGTAATATACAGTAGTAGCACAGTATAATGCACATTGCCTGTAATAGGTAATATACAGCAGTAGCACAGTATAATGCACATTGCATGTAATAGGTAATATACAGTAGTAGCACAGTATAATGCACATTGCCTGTAATAGGTAATATACAGCAGTAGCACAGTATAATGCACATTGCCTGTAATAGGTAATATACAGCAGTAGCACAGTATAATGCACATTGCCTGTAATAGGTAATATACAGCAGTAGCACAGTATAATGCACATTGCCTGTAATAGGTAATATACAGCAGTAGCACAGTATAATGCACATTGCCTGTAATAGGTAATATACAGCAGTAGCACAGTATAATGCACATTGCCTGTAATAGGTAATATCCAGTAGTAGCACAGTATAATGCACATTGCCTGTTATAGGTAATATACAGCAGTAGCACAGTATAATGCACATTGCCTGTAATAGGTAATATACAGCAGTAGCACAGTATAATACACATTGCCTGTAATAGGTAATATACAGCAGTAGCACAGTATAATACACATTGCCTGTAATAGGTAATATACAGCAGTAGCACAGTATAATGCACATTGCCTGTAATAGGTAATATACAGCAGTAGCACAGTATAATACACATTGCCTGTAATAGGTAATATACAGTAGTAGCACAGTATAATACACATTGCCTGTAAAAGGTAATATACAGCAGTAGCACAGTATAATGCACATTGCCTGTAATAGGTAATATACAGCAGTAGCACAGTATAATGCACATTGCCTGTAATAGGTAATATACAGCAGTAGCACAGTATAATACACATTGCCTGTAATAGGTAATATACAGCAGTAGCACAGTATAATGCACATTGCCTGTAAAAGGTAATATACAGCAGTAGCACAGTATAATGCACATTGCCTGTAATAGATAATATACAGCAGTAGCACAGTATAATGCACATTGCCTGTAATAGGTAATATACAGCAGTAGCACAGTATAATGGACATTGCCTGTAATAGGTAATATATAGCAGTAGCACAGTATAATGGACATTGCCTGTAATAGGTAATATAGAGCAGTAGCACAGTATAATGCACATTGCCTGTAATAGGTAATATACAGTAGTAGCACAGTATAATGCACATTGCGTGTTAAAGGTTATATACAGTAGAAGCACAGTATAATGGACATTGCCTGTAATAGATAATATACAGCAATAGCACAGTATAATGTACATTGCCTGTAATAGGTAATATACAGCAGTATCAAAGTATAATGGACATTGCCTGTAGTAGGTAATATACAGCAGTAACACAGTATAATACACAGGGGCGTACATTGCCTATAATAGGTAATATACAGCAGTAGTACAGTATAATACACAGGTGTGGACATTGCCTGTAATAGGTAATATATAGTAGTAGCACAGTATAATGCACATTGCCTGTAATAGGTAATATACAGCAGTAGCACAGTATAAAAGACATTGCCTGTAATAGGTAATATACAGCAGTAGCACAGTATAATGCACATTGCCTATAATAGGTAATATACAGCAGTAGTACAGTATAATACACAGGTGTGGACATTGCCTGTAATAGGTAATATATAGTAGTAGCACAGTATAATGCACATTGCCTGTAATAGGTAATATACAGCAGTAGCACAGTATAATGCACATTGCCTATAATAGGTAATATACAGCAGTAGCACAGTATAATGCACATTGCCTATAATAGGTAATATACAGCAGTAGCAAAGTATAATGCACAGGTGCGTATATTGCCTTTAATAGGTAATATACAGCAGTAGCACAGTATAATGCACATTGCCTGTAATAGGTAATACACAGCAGTAGCACAGTATAATGCACATTGCCTATAATAGGTAATATACAGCAGTAGCAAAGTATAATGCACAGGTGCGTATATTGCCTTTAATAGTTAATATACAGCAGTAGCACAGTATAATGCACATTGTCTGTAATAGGTAATATACAGCAGTAGCACAGTATAATGCACATTGTCTGTAATAGGTAATATACAACAGTAGCACAGTATAATGTACATTGCCTGTAATAGGTAATATACAGCAGTAGCACACTATAATGTACATTGCCTGTAATAGGTAATATACAGCAGTATCACAGTATAATGCACATTGCCTGTAATAGGTAATATATAGCAGTAGCACAGTATAATGCACATTGCCTGTAATAGGTAATTTACAGTAGCAGCACAGTATAATGCACATTGCCTGTAATAGGTAATATACAGCAGTAGCACAGTATAATGCACATTGCCTGTAATAGGTAATATACAGCAGTAGCACATTATAATGTACATTGCCTGTAATAGGTAATACACAGCAGTAGCACAGTATAATGCACATTGCCTGTAATAGGTAATATACAGTAGTAGCACAGTATAATGCACATTGCATGTAATAGGTAATATACAGTAGTAGCACAGTATAATGCACATTGCCTGTAATAGGTAATATACAGCAGTAGCACAGTATAATGTACATTGCCTGTAATAGGTAATATACAGCAGTAGCACAGTATAATACACCTTGCCTGTAATAGGTAATATACAGCAGTAACACAGTATAATGCACATTGCCTGTAATAGGTAATATACAGCAGTAGCACAGTATAATGCACATTGCCTGTAATAGGTAATATACAGCAGTAGCACAGTATAATACATATTGCCTGTAATAGGTAATATACAGTAGTAGCACAGTATAATGCACATTGCATGTAATAGGTAATATACAGTAGTAGCACAGTATAATGCACCTTGCCTGTAATAGGTAATATACAGCAGTAGCAAAGTATAATGCACATTGCCTGTTATAGGTAATATACAGCAGTAGAACAGTATAATGCACATTGCCTGTAATAGGAATATACAGTAGTAGCACAGTATAATGCACATTGCATGTAATAGGTAATATACAGCAGTAGCACAGTATAATGGACATTGCCTGTAATAGGTAATATACAGCAGTAGCACAGTATAATGCACATTGCCTGTAATAGGTAATATACAGCAGTAGCACAGTATAATGCACATTGCCTGTAATAGGAATATACAGTAGTAGCACAGTATAATGTACATTGCATGTAATAGGTAATATACAGCAGTAGCACAGTATAATGCACATTGTCTGTAATAGGTAATATACAACAGTAGCACAGTATAATGTACATTGCCTGTAATAGGTAATATACAGCAGTAGCACAGTATAATGCGCATTGCCTATAATAGGTAATATACAACAGTAGCAAAGTATAATGCACAGGTGCGTATATTGCCTTTAATAGGTAATATACAGCAGTAGCACAGTATAATGCACATTGCCTGTAATAGGTAATATACAGCAGTAGCAAAGTATAATGCACATTGCCTGCAATAGGTAATATACAGCAGTAGCAAAGTATAATGCATATTGCCTGTAATGGGTAATATACAGCAGTAGCACAGTATAATGCACATTGCCTGTAATAGTTAATATACAGCAGTAGCACAGTATAAGGCACATTGCCTGTAATAGGTAATATAAAGCAGTAGTACAGTATAATGCACATTGCCTGTAATAGGTAATATACAACAGTAGCACAGTATAATGTACATTGCCTGTAATAGGTAATATACAGCAGTAGCACACTATAATGTACATTGCCTATAATAGGTAATATACAGCAGTAGCACAGTATAATGTACATTTCCTGTAATATGTAATATAAAGCAGTAGTACAGTATAATGCACATTGCCTGTAATAGGTAATATACAGCAGTAGCACAGTATAATACACATTGCCTGTAATAGGTAATATACAACAGTAGCACAGTATAATGTACATTGCCTGTAATAGGTAATATACAGCAGTAGCACACTATAATGTACATTGCCTATAATAGGTAATATACAGCAGTAGCACAGTATAATGTACATTTCCTGTAATATGTAATATAAAGCAGTAGTACAGTATAATGCACATTGCCTGTAATAGGCAATATACAGCAGTAGCACAGTATAATGCACATTGCCTGTAATAGGTAATATACAGCAGTAGCACAGTATAATACATATTGCCTGTAATAGATAATATACAGTAGTAGCACAGTATAATGCACATTGCCTGTAATAGGTAATATACAGCAGTAGCACAGTATAATGCACATTGCCTGTAATAGGTAATATACAGCAGTAGAACAGTATAATACACATTGCCTGTAATAGGTAATATACAGTAGTAGCAAAGTATAATGCACATTGCCTGTAATAGGTAATATACAGCAGTAGAACAGTATAATACACATTGCCTGTAATATGTAATATACAGCAGTAGTATAGTATAATGGACATTGCCTATAATAGGTAATATACAGCAGTAGCACAGTATAATGCACCTTGCCTGTAATAGGTAATATACAGCAGTAGCACAGTATAATGCACATTGCCTGTAATAGGTAATATACAGCAGTAGCACAGTATAATGCACATTGCCTGTAATAGGTAATATACAGCAGTAGCACAGTATAATGCACATTGCATGTAATAGGTAATATACAGTAGTAGCACAGTATAATGCACCTTGCCTGTAATAGGTAATATACAGCAGTAGCACAGTATAATGCACCTTGCCTGTAATAGGTAATATACAGCAGTAGCACAGTATAATGCACATTGCCTGTAATAGGTAATATACAGCAGTAGCAAAGTATAATGCACATTGCCTGCAATAGGTAATATACAGCAGTAGCAAAGTATAATGCACATTGCCTATTATAGGTAATATCCAGCAGTAGCACAGTATAATACATATTGCCTGTAATAGGTAATATACAGTAGTAGCACAGTATAATGCATATTGCATGTAATAGGTAATATACAGCAGTAGCACAGTATAATACACATTGCCTGTAATAGGTAATATACAGCAGTAGCACAGTATAATGCACCTTGCCTGTAATAGGTAATATACAGCAGTAGCACAGTATAATGCACATTGCCTGTAATAGGTAATATACAGCAGTAGCAAAGTATAATGCACATTGCCTGCAATAGGTAATATACAGCAGTTGCACAGTATAATAGACATTGCCTGTAATAGGTAATATACAGTAGTAGCACAGTATAATATACATTGCCTGTAATAGGTAATATACATCAGTAGCACAGTATAATACACATTGCCTGTAATAGGTAATATACAGCAGTAGCACAGTATAATACACATTGCCTGTAATAGGTAATATACAGCAGGAGCACAGTATAATACACAGGTGCGTATATTGCCTGTAATAGATAATAGACAGCAGTAGAACAGTATAATACACAGGTGCATACATTGCCTGTAAAAGGTAATATACAGCAGTAGCACAGTATAATGCACAGGTGCGTATATTGCCTGTAATAGATAATAGACAGCAGTAGCACAGAATAATACACAGGTGCGAACATTGCCTATAATAGGTAATATACAGCAGTAGCACAGTATAATGAACATTGTCTGTTATTGGTAATATACAGCAGTAGCACAGTATAATACACAGCTGCGTACATTGCCTATAATAGGTAATATACAGCAGTAGCACAGTATAATGAACATTGTCTGTTATTGGTAATATACAGCAGTAGCACAGTATAATGCACATTGCCTGTAATAGGTAATATACAGCAGTAGCAAAGTATAATGCACATTGCCTGTAATATGTAATATACAGCAGTTGTACACTATAATGCACATTGCCTGTAATAGGTAATATACAGTAGTAGCACAGTATAATGCACATTGCCTGTAATAGGTAATATACAGCAGTAGTACAGTATAATGTACATTGCCTGTAATAGGTAATATACAGCAGTAGCACAGTATAATGTACATTGCCTGTAATAGGTAATATACAGCAGTAGCACAGTATAATGCACATTGCCTGTAATAGGTAATATACAGCAGTAGCACATTATAATGGACATTGCCTGTAATAGGTAATATACAGTAGTAGCACAGTATAATGGACATTGCCTGTAATAGGTAATATACAGTAGTAGCGCAGTATAATGCACAGGTGCATATATTGCCTGTAATAGGTAATATACAGCAGTAGCACAGTATAATGCACATTGCCTGTAATAGGTAATATACAGCAGTAGTACACTATAATGCACATTGCCTGTAATAGGTAATATACAGCAGTAGCACAGTATAATGCACATTGCCTGTAATAGGTAATATAGAGCAGTAGCACAGTATAATGCACATTGCCTGTAATAGGTAATATACAGTAGTAGCACAGTATAATGGACATTGCCTGTAATAGGTAATATACAGTAGCAGCGCAGTATAATGCACATTGCCTGTAATAGGTAATATACAGCAGTAGCAAAGTATAATGCACATTGCCTGTAATATGTAATATACAGCTGTAGTACACTATAATGCACATTGCCTGTAATAGGTAATATACAGCAGTAGCACAGTATAATGCACATTGCCTGTAATAGGTAATATACAGCAGTAGCACAGTATAATGCACATTGCCTGTTATAGGTAATATACAGCAGTAGCAAACTATAATGCACATTGCCTGTAATAGGTAATATACAGCAGTAGAACAGTATAATGGACATTGCCTGTAATAGGTAATATACAGCAGTAGCACAGTATAATACACATTGCCTGTAATAGGCAATATACAGCAGTAGAACAGTATAATGGACATTGCCTGTAATAGGTAATATACAGCAGTAGCACAGTATAATACACATTGCCTGTAATAGGTAATATACAGCAGTAGCACAGTATAATGCACATTGACTGTAATAGGTAATATACAGCAGTAGTACAGTATAATGCACATTGCCTGTAATAGGTAATATACAGTAGTAGCACAGTATAATGCACATTGCCTGTAATAGGTAATATACAGCAGTAGCACAGTATAATGTACATTGCCTGTAATAGGTAATATACAGCAGTAGCACAGTATAATGCACCTTGCCTGTAATAGGTAATATACAGCAGTAGCACAGTATAATGCACATTGCCTGTAATAGGTAATATACAGCAGTAGCACAGTATAATGCACATTGCCTGTAATAGGTAATATACAGTAGTAGCACAGTATAATGCACATTGCATGTAATAGGTAATATACAGTAGTAGCACAGTATAATGCACCTTGCCTGTAATAGGTAATATACAGCAGTAGCAAAGTATAATGCACATTGCCTGTTATAGGTAATATACAGCAGTAGAACAGTATAATGCACATTGCCTGTAATAGGAATATACAGTAGTAGCACAGTATAATGCACATTGCATGTAATAGGTAATATACAGCAGTAGCACAGTATAATGGACATTGCCTATAATAGGTAATATACAACAGTAGCAAAGTATAATGCACAGGTGCGTATATTGCCTTTAATAGGTAATATACAGCAGTAGCACAGTATAATGCACATTGCCTGTAATAGGTAATATACAGCAGTAGCAAAGTATAATGCACATTGCCTGCAATAGGTAATATACAGCAGTAGCAAAGTATAATGCATATTGCCTGTAATGGGTAATATACAGCAGTAGCACAGTATAATGCACATTGCCTGTAATAGGTAATATACAGCAGTAGCACAGTATAATGCACATTGCCTGTAATAGTTAATATACAGCAGTAGCACAGTATAAGGCACATTGCCTGTAATAGGTAATATAAAGCAGTAGTACAGTATAATGCACATTGCCTGTAATAGGTAATATACAACAGTAGCACAGTATAATGTACATTGCCTGTAATAGGTAATATACAGCAGTAGCACACTATAATGTACATTGCCTATAATAGGTAATATACAGCAGTAGCACAGTATAATGTACATTTCCTGTAATATGTAATATAAAGCAGTAGTACAGTATAATACACATTGCCTGTAATAGGTAATATACAACAGTAGCACAGTATAATGTACATTGCCTGTAATAGGTAATATACAGCAGTAGCACACTATAATGTACATTGCCTATAATAGGTAATATACAGCAGTAGCACAGTATAATGTACATTTCCTGTAATATGTAATATAAAGCAGTAGTACAGTATAATGCACATTGCCTGTAATAGGTAATATACAGCAGTAGCACAGTATAATGCACATTGCCTGTAATAGGTAATATACAACAGTAGCACAGTATAATGTACATTGCCTGTAATAGGTAATATACAGCAGTAGCACACTATAATGTACATTGCCTATAATAGGTAATATACAGCAGTAGCACAGTATAATGTACATTTCCTGTAATAGGTAATATAAAGCAGTAGTACAGTATAATGCACATTGCCTGTAATAGGTAATATACAGCAGTAGCACAGTATAATACACATTGCCTGTAATAGGTAATATACAGCAGTAGCACAGTATAATGCACATTGCCTGTAATAGGTAATATACAGCAGTAGCACAGTATAATGCACATTGCCTGTAATAGGTAATATACAGCAGTAGCACAGTATAATACACATTGCCTGTAATAGGTAATATACAGCAGTAGAACAGTATAATGGACATTGCCTGTAATAGGTAATATACAGCAGTAGCACAGTATAATACACATTGCCTGTAATAGGTAATATACAGCAGTAGCACAGTATAATGCACATTGACTGTAATAGGTAATATACAGTAGTAGCACAGTATAATGCACATTGCCTGTAATAGGTAATATACAGTAGTAGCACAGTATAATGCACATTGCCTGTAATAGGTAATATACAGCAGTAGCACAGTATAATGTACATTGCCTGTAATAGGTAATATACAGCAGTAGCACAGTATAATGCACCTTGCCTGTAATAGGTAATATACAGCAGTAGCACAGTATAATGCACATTGCCTGTAATAGGTAATATACAGCAGTAGCACAGTATAATGCACATTGCCTGTAATAGGTAATATACAGTAGTAGCACAGTATAATGCACATTGCATGTAATAGGTAATATACAGTAGTAGCACAGTATAATGCACCTTGCCTGTAATAGGTAATATACAGCAGTAGCAAAGTATAATGCACATTGCCTGTTATAGGTAATATACAGCAGTAGAACAGTATAATGCACATTGCCTGTAATAGGAATATACAGTAGTAGCACAGTATAATGCACATTGCATGTAATAGGTAATATACAGCAGTAGCACAGTATAATGGACATTGCCTATAATAGGTAATATACAACAGTAGCAAAGTATAATGCACAGGTGCGTATATTGCCTTTAATAGGTAATATACAGCAGTAGCACAGTATAATGCACATTGCCTGTAATAGGTAATATACAGCAGTAGCAAAGTATAATGCACATTGCCTGCAATAGGTAATATACAGCAGTAGCAAAGTATAATGCATATTGCCTGTAATGGGTAATATACAGCAGTAGCACAGTATAATGCACATTGCCTGTAATAGGTAATATACAGCAGTAGCACAGTATAATGCACATTGCCTGTAATAGTTAATATACAGCAGTAGCACAGTATAAGGCACATTGCCTGTAATAGGTAATATAAAGCAGTAGTACAGTATAATGCACATTGCCTGTAATAGGTAATATACAACAGTAGCACAGTATAATGTACATTGCCTGTAATAGGTAATATACAGCAGTAGCACACTATAATGTACATTGCCTATAATAGGTAATATACAGCAGTAGCACAGTATAATGTACATTTCCTGTAATATGTAATATAAAGCAGTAGTACAGTATAATGCACATTGCCTGTAATAGGTAATATACAGCAGTAGCACAGTATAATACACATTGCCTGTAATAGGTAATATACAACAGTAGCACAGTATAATGTACATTGCCTGTAATAGGTAATATACAGCAGTAGCACACTATAATGTACATTGCCTATAATAGGTAATATACAGCAGTAGCACAGTATAATGTACATTTCCTGTAATATGTAATATAAAGCAGTAGTACAGTATAATGCACATTGCCTGTAATAGGTAATATACAGCAGTAGCACAGTATAATGCACATTGCCTGTAATAGGTAATATACAACAGTAGCACAGTATAATGTACATTGCCTGTAATAGGTAATATACAGCAGTAGCACACTATAATGTACATTGCCTATAATAGGTAATATACAGCAGTAGCACAGTATAATGTACATTTCCTGTAATATGTAATATAAAGCAGTAGTACAGTATAATGCACATTGCCTGTAATAGGTAATATACAGCAGTAGCACAGTATAATACACATTGCCTGTAATAGGTAATATACAGCAGTAGCACAGTATAATGCACATTGCCTGTAATAGGTAATATACAGCAGTAGCACAGTATAATGCACATTGCCTGTAATAGGTAATATACAGCAGTAGCACAGTATAATACATATTGCCTGTAATAGATAATATACAGTAGTAGCACAGTATAATGCACATTGCCTGTAATAGGTAATATACAGCAGTAGCACAGTATAATGCACATTGCCTGTAATAGGTAATATACAGCAGTAGAACAGTATAATACACATTGCCTGTAATAGGTAATATACAGTAGTAGCAAAGTATAATGCACATTGCCTGTAATAGGTAATATACAGCAGTAGAACAGTATAATACACATTGCCTGTAATAGGTAATATACAGCAGTAGTATAGTATAATGGACATTGCCTATAATAGGTAATATACAGCAGTAGCACAGTATAATGCACCTTGCCTGTAATAGGTAATATACAGCAGTAGCACAGTATAATGCACATTGCCTGTAATAGGTAATATACAGCAGTAGCACAGTATAATGCACATTGCCTGTAATAGGTAATATACAGCAGTAGCACAGTATAATGCACATTGCATGTAATAGGTAATATACAGTAGTAGCACAGTATAATGCACCTTGCCTGTAATAGGTAATATACAGCAGTAGCACAGTATAATGCACATTGCCTGTAATAGGTAATATACAGCAGTAGCAAAGTATAATGCACATTGCCTGCAATAGGTAATATACAGCAGTAGCAAAGTATAATGCACATTGCCTGTTATAGGTAACATACAGCAGTAGAACAGTATAATGCACATTGCCTGCAATAGGTAATATACAGCAGTAGCAAAGTATAATGCACATTGCCTGCAATAGGTAATATACAGCAGTAGCAAAGTATAATGCACATTGCCTATTATAGGTAATATCCAGCAGTAGCACAGTATAATACATATTGCCTGTAATAGGTAATATACAGTAGTAGCACAGTATAATGCACATTGCCTGTAATAGGTAATATACAGCAGTAGCACAGTATAATACACATTGCCTGTAATAGGTAATATACAGCAGTAGCACAGTATAATGCACCTTGCCTGTAATAGGTAATATACAGCAGTAGCACAGTATAATGCACATTGCCTGTAATAGGTAATATACAGCAGTAGCAAAGTATAATGCACATTGCCTGCAATAGGTAATATACAGCAGTAGCAAAGTATAATACACATTGCCTGTAATAGGTAATATACAGCAGTTGCACAGTATAATAGACATTGCCTGTAATAGGTAATATACAGCAGTAGCAAAGTATAATGCACATTGCCTGCAATAGGTAATATACAGCAGTAGCAAAGTATAATATACATTGCCTGTAATAGGTAATATACATCAGTAGCACAGTATAATACACATTGCCTGTAATAGGTAATATACAGCAGTAGCACAGTATAATACACATTGCCTGTAATAGGTAATATACAGCAGGAGCACAGTATAATACACAGGTGCGTATATTGCCTGTAATAGATAATAGACAGCAGTAGAACAGTATAATACACAGGTGCATACATTGCCTGTAAAAGGTAATATACAGCAGTAGCACAGTATAATGCACAGGTGCGTATATTGCCTGTAATAGATAATAGACAGCAGTAGCACAGAATAATACACAGGTGCGAACATTGCCTATAATAGGTAATATACAGCAGTAGCACAGTATAATGAACATTGTCTGTTATTGGTAATATACAGCAGTAGCACAGTATAATACACAGCTGCGTACATTGCCTATAATAGGTAATATACAGCAGTAGCACAGTATAATGAACATTGTCTGTTATTGGTAATATACAGCAGTAGCACAGTATAATGCACATTGCCTGTAATAGGTAATATACAGCAGTAGCACAGTATAATGCACATTGCCTGTAATAGGTAATATACAGCAGTAGTACAGTATAATGCACATTGCCTGTAATAGGTAATATACAGTAGTAGCATAGTATAATGCACATTGCCTGTAATAGGTAATATACAGTAGTAGCACAGTATAATGCACATTGCCTGTAATAGGTAATATACAGCAGTAGCACAGTATAATGTACATTGCCTGTAATAGGTAATATACAGCAGTAGCACAGTATAATGCACCTTGCCTGTAATAGGTAATATACAGCAGTAGCACAGTATAATGCACATTGCCTGTAATAGGTAATATACAGCAGTAGCACAGTATAATGCACATTGCCTGTAATAGGTAATATACAGCAGTAGCACAGTATAATACATATTGCCTGTAATAGGTAATATACAGTAGTAGCACAGTATAATGCACATTGCATGTAATAGGTAATATACAGTAGTAGCACAGTATAATGCACCTTGCCTGTAATAGGTAATATACAGCAGTAGCAAAGTATAATGCACATTGCCTGTTATAGGTAATATACAGCAGTAGAACAGTATAATGCACATTGCCTGTAATAGGAATATACAGTAGTAGCACAGTATAATGCACATTGCATGTAATAGGTAATATACAGCAGTAGCACAGTATAATGGACATTGCCTATAATAGGTAATATACAACAGTAGCAAAGTATAATGCACAGGTGCGTATATTGCCTTTAATAGGTAATATACAGCAGTAGCACAGTATAATGCACATTGCCTGTAATAGGTAATATACAGCAGTAGCAAAGTATAATGCACATTGCCTGCAATAGGTAATATACAGCAGTAGCAAAGTATAATGCATATTGCCTGTAATGGGTAATATACAGCAGTAGCACAGTATAATGCACATTGCCTGTAATAGGTAATATACAGCAGTAGCACAGTATAATGCACATTGCCTGTAATAGTTAATATACAGCAGTAGCACAGTATAAGGCACATTGCCTGTAATAGGTAATATAAAGCAGTAGTACAGTATAATGCACATTGCCTGTAATAGGTAATATACAACAGTAGCACAGTATAATGTACATTGCCTGTAATAGGTAATATACAGCAGTAGCACACTATAATGTACATTGCCTATAATAGGTAATATACAGCAGTAGCACAGTATAATGTACATTTCCTGTAATATGTAATATAAAGCAGTAGCACAGTATAATACACATTGCCTGTAATAGGTAATATACAGCAGTAGCACAGTATAATGCACATTGCCTGTAATAGGTAATATACAGCAGTAGCACAGTATAATGCACATTGCCTGTAATAGGTAATATACAGCAGTAGCACAGTATAATACACATTGCCTGTAATAGGTAATATACAGCAGTAGAACAGTATAATGGACATTGCCTGTAATAGGTAATATACAGCAGTAGCACAGTATAATACACATTGCCTGTAATAGGTAATATACAGCAGTAGCACAGTATAATGCACATTGACTGTAATAGGTAATATACAGTAGTAGCACAGTATAATGCACATTGCCTGTAATAGGTAATATACAGTAGTAGCACAGTATAATGCACATTGCCTGTAATAGGTAATATACAGCAGTAGCACAGTATAATGTACATTGCCTGTAATAGGTAATATACAGCAGTAGCACAGTATAATGCACCTTGCCTGTAATAGGTAATATACAGCAGTAGCACAGTATAATGCACATTGCCTGTAATAGGTAATATACAGCAGTAGCACAGTATAATGCACATTGCCTGTAATAGGTAATATACAGTAGTAGCACAGTATAATGCACATTGCATGTAATAGGTAATATACAGTAGTAGCACAGTATAATGCACCTTGCCTGTAATAGGTAATATACAGCAGTAGCAAAGTATAATGCACATTGCCTGTTATAGGTAATATACAGCAGTAGAACAGTATAATGCACATTGCCTGTAATAGGAATATACAGTAGTAGCACAGTATAATGCACATTGCATGTAATAGGTAATATACAGCAGTAGCACAGTATAATGGACATTGCCTATAATAGGTAATATACAACAGTAGCAAAGTATAATGCACAGGTGCGTATATTGCCTTTAATAGGTAATATACAGCAGTAGCACAGTATAATGCACATTGCCTGTAATAGGTAATATACAGCAGTAGCAAAGTATAATGCACATTGCCTGCAATAGGTAATATACAGCAGTAGCAAAGTATAATGCATATTGCCTGTAATGGGTAATATACAGCAGTAGCACAGTATAATGCACATTGCCTGTAATAGGTAATATACAGCAGTAGCACAGTATAATGCACATTGCCTGTAATAGTTAATATACAGCAGTAGCACAGTATAAGGCACATTGCCTGTAATAGGTAATATAAAGCAGTAGTACAGTATAATGCACATTGCCTGTAATAGGTAATATACAACAGTAGCACAGTATAATGTACATTGCCTGTAATAGGTAATATACAGCAGTAGCACACTATAATGTACATTGCCTATAATAGGTAATATACAGCAGTAGCACAGTATAATGTACATTTCCTGTAATATGTAATATAAAGCAGTAGTACAGTATAATGCACATTGCCTGTAATAGGTAATATACAGCAGTAGCACAGTATAATACACATTGCCTGTAATAGGTAATATACAACAGTAGCACAGTATAATGTACATTGCCTGTAATAGGTAATATACAGCAGTAGCACACTATAATGTACATTGCCTATAATAGGTAATATACAGCAGTAGCACAGTATAATGTACATTTCCTGTAATATGTAATATAAAGCAGTAGTACAGTATAATGCACATTGCCTGTAATAGGTAATATACAGCAGTAGCACAGTATAATGCACATTGCCTGTAATAGGTAATATACAACAGTAGCACAGTATAATGTACATTGCCTGTAATAGGTAATATACAGCAGTAGCACACTATAATGTACATTGCCTATAATAGGTAATATACAGCAGTAGCACAGTATAATGTACATTTCCTGTAATATGTAATATAAAGCAGTAGTACAGTATAATGCACATTGCCTGTAATAGGTAATATACAGCAGTAGCACAGTATAATACACATTGCCTGTAATAGGTAATATACAGCAGTAGCACAGTATAATGCACATTGCCTGTAATAGGTAATATACAGCAGTAGCACAGTATAATGCACATTGCCTGTAATAGGTAATATACAGCAGTAGCACAGTATAATACATATTGCCTGTAATAGATAATATACAGTAGTAGCACAGTATAATGCACATTGCCTGTAATAGGTAATATACAGCAGTAGCACAGTATAATGCACATTGCCTGTAATAGGTAATATACAGCAGTAGAACAGTATAATACACATTGCCTGTAATAGGTAATATACAGTAGTAGCAAAGTATAATGCACATTGCCTGTAATAGGTAATATACAGCAGTAGAACAGTATAATACACATTGCCTGTAATAGGTAATATACAGCAGTAGTATAGTATAATGGACATTGCCTATAATAGGTAATATACAGCAGTAGCACAGTATAATGCACCTTGCCTGTAATAGGTAATATACAGCAGTAGCACAGTATAATGCACATTGCCTGTAATAGGTAATATACAGCAGTAGCACAGTATAATGCACATTGCCTGTAATAGGTAATATACAGCAGTAGCACAGTATAATGCACATTGCATGTAATAGGTAATATACAGTAGTAGCACAGTATAATGCACCTTGCCTGTAATAGGTAATATACAGCAGTAGCACAGTATAATGCACATTGCCTGTAATAGGTAATATACAGCAGTAGCAAAGTATAATGCACATTGCCTGCAATAGGTAATATACAGCAGTAGCAAAGTATAATGCACATTGCCTGTTATAGGTAACATACAGCAGTAGAACAGTATAATGCACATTGCCTGCAATAGGTAATATACAGCAGTAGCAAAGTATAATGCACATTGCCTGCAATAGGTAATATACAGCAGTAGCAAAGTATAATGCACATTGCCTATTATAGGTAATATCCAGCAGTAGCACAGTATAATACATATTGCCTGTAATAGGTAATATACAGTAGTAGCACAGTATAATGCACATTGCCTGTAATAGGTAATATACAGCAGTAGCACAGTATAATACACATTGCCTGTAATAGGTAATATACAGCAGTAGCACAGTATAATGCACCTTGCCTGTAATAGGTAATATACAGCAGTAGCACAGTATAATGCACATTGCCTGTAATAGGTAATATACAGCAATAGCACAGTATAATGCACATTGCCTGTAATAGGTAATATACAGCAGTAGTACAGTATAATGCACATTGCCTGTAATAGGTAATATATAGCAGTAGCAAAGTATAATGCACATTGCCTGCAATAGGTAATATACAGCAGTAGCAAAGTATAATACACATTGCCTGTAATAGGTAATATACAGCAGTTGCACAGTATAATAGACATTGCCTGTAATAGGTAATATACAGCAGTAGCAAAGTATAATGCACATTGCCTGCAATAGGTAATATACAGCAGTAGCAAAGTATAATATACATTGCCTGTAATAGGTAATATACATCAGTAGCACAGTATAATACACATTGCCTGTAATAGGTAATATACAGCAGTAGCACAGTATAATACACATTGCCTGTAATAGGTAATATACAGCAGGAGCACAGTATAATACACAGGTGCGTATATTGCCTGTAATAGATAATAGACAGCAGTAGAACAGTATAATACACAGGTGCATACATTGCCTGTAAAAGGTAATATACAGCAGTAGCACAGTATAATGCACAGGTGCGTATATTGCCTGTAATAGATAATAGACAGCAGTAGCACAAATACACAGGTGCGAACATTGCCTATAATAGGTAATATACAGCAGTAGCACAGTATAATGAACATTGTCTGTTATTGGTAATATACAGCAGTAGCACAGTATAATACACAGCTGCGTACATTGCCTATAATAGGTAATATACAGCAGTAGCACAGTATAATGAACATTGTCTGTTATTGGTAATATACAGCAGTAGCACAGTATAATGCACATTGCCTGTAATAGGTAATATACAGCAGTAGCACAGTATAATGCACATTGCCTGTAATAGGTAATATACAGCAGTAGTACAGTATAATGCACATTGCCTGTAATAGGTAATATACAGTAGTAGCACAGTATAATGCACATTGCCTGTAATAGGTAATATACAGTAGTAGCACAGTATAATGCACATTGCCTGTAATAGGTAATATACAGCAGTAGCACAGTATAATGTACATTGCCTGTAATAGGTAATATACAGCAGTAGCACAGTATAATGCACCTTGCCTGTAATAGGTAATATACAGCAGTAGCACAGTATAATGCACATTGCCTGTAATAGGTAATATACAGCAGTAGCACAGTATAATGCACATTGCCTGTAATAGGTAATATACAGCAGTAGCACAGTATAATACATATTGCCTGTAATAGGTAATATACAGTAGTAGCACAGTATAATGCACATTGCATGTAATAGGTAATATACAGTAGTAGCACAGTATAATGCACCTTGCCTGTAATAGGTAATATACAGCAGTAGCAAAGTATAATGCACATTGCCTGTTATAGGTAATATACAGCAGTAGAACAGTATAATGCACATTGCCTGTAATAGGAATATACAGTAGTAGCACAGTATAATGCACATTGCATGTAATAGGTAATATACAGCAGTAGCACAGTATAATGGACATTGCCTATAATAGGTAATATACAACAGTAGCAAAGTATAATGCACAGGTGCGTATATTGCCTTTAATAGGTAATATACAGCAGTAGCACAGTATAATGCACATTGCCTGTAATAGGTAATATACAGCAGTAGCAAAGTATAATGCACATTGCCTGCAATAGGTAATATACAGCAGTAGCAAAGTATAATGCATATTGCCTGTAATGGGTAATATACAGCAGTAGCACAGTATAATGCACATTGCCTGTAATAGGTAATATACAGCAGTAGCACAGTATAATGCACATTGCCTGTAATAGTTAATATACAGCAGTAGCACAGTATAAGGCACATTGCCTGTAATAGGTAATATAAAGCAGTAGTACAGTATAATGCACATTGCCTGTAATAGGTAATATACAACAGTAGCACAGTATAATGTACATTGCCTGTAATAGGTAATATACAGCAGTAGCACACTATAATGTACATTGCCTATAATAGGTAATATACAGCAGTAGCACAGTATAATGTACATTTCCTGTAATATGTAATATAAAGCAGTAGCACAGTATAATACACATTGCCTGTAATAGGTAATATACAGCAGTAGCACAGTATAATACACATTGCCTGTAATAGGTAATATACAACAGTAGCACAGTATAATGTACATTGCCTGTAATAGGTAATATACAGCAGTAGCACACTATAATGTACATTGCCTATAATAGGTAATATACAGCAGTAGCACAGTATAATGTACATTTCCTGTAATATGTAATATAAAGCAGTAGTACAGTATAATGCACATTGCCTGTAATAGGTAATATACAGCAGTAGCACAGTATAATGCACATTGCCTGTAATAGGTAATATACAACAGTAGCACAGTATAATGTACATTGCCTGTAATAGGTAATATACAGCAGTAGCACACTATAATGTACATTGCCTATAATAGGTAATATACAGCAGTAGCACAGTATAATGTACATTTCCTGTAATATGTAATATAAAGCAGTAGTACAGTATAATGCACATTGCCTGTAATAGGTAATATACAGTAGTAGCACAGTATAATGCACATTGCCTGTAATAGGTAATATACAGCAGTAGCACAGTATAATGCACATTGCCTGTAATAGGTAATATACAGCAGTAGCACAGTATAATACATATTGCCTGTAATAGATAATATACAGTAGTAGCACAGTATAATGCACATTGCCTGTAATAGGTAATATACAGCAGTAGCACAGTATAATGCACATTGCCTGTAATAGGTAATATACAGCAGTAGAACAGTATAATACACATTGCCTGTAATAGGTAATATACAGTAGTAGCAAAGTATAATGCACATTGCCTGTAATAGGTAATATACAGCAGTAGAACAGTATAATACACATTGCCTGTAATAGGTAATAAACAGCAGTAGTATAGTATAATGGACATTGCCTATAATAGGTAATATACAGCAGTAGCACAGTATAATGCACATTGCCTGTAATAGGTAATATACAGCAGTAGCACAGTATAATGCACATTGCCTGTAATAGGTAATATACAGCAGTAGCACAGTATAATGCACATTGCATGTAATAGGTAATATACAGTAGTAGCACAGTATAATGCACCTTGCCTGTAATAGGTAATATACAGCAGTAGCACAGTATAATGCACCTTGCCTGTAATAGGTAATATACAGCAGTAGCACAGTATAATGCACATTGCCTGTAATAGGTAATATACAGCAGTAGCAAAGTATAATGCACATTGCCTGCAATAGGTAATATACAGCAGTAGCAAAGTATAATGCACATTGCCTGTTATAGGTAACATACAGCAGTAGAACAGTATAATGCACATTGCCTGTAAGAGGAAATATACAGCAGTAGCAAAGTATAATGCACATTGCCTGCAATAGGTAATATACAGCAGTAGCAAAGTATAATGCACATTGCCTATTATAGGTAATATCCAGCAGTAGCACAGTATAATACATATTGCCTGTAATAGGTAATATACAGTAGTAGCACAGTATAATGCACATTGCATGTAATAGGTAATATACAGCAGTAGCACAGTATAATACACATTGCCTGTAATAGGTAATATACAGCAGTAGCACAGTATAATGCACCTTGCCTGTAATAGGTAATATACAGCAGTAGCACAGTATAATGCACAGGTGCGTATATTGCCTGTAATAGATAATAGACAGCAGTAGCACAGAATAATACACAGGTGCGAACATTGCCTATAATAGGTAATATACAGCAGTAGCACAGTATAATGAACATTGTCTGTTATTGGTAATATACAGCAGTAGCACAGTATAATACACAGCTGCGTACATTGCCTATAATAGGTAATATACAGCAGTAGCACAGTATAATGAACATTGTCTGTTATTGGTAATATACAGCAGTAGCACAGTATAATGCACATTGCCTGTAATAGGTAATATACAGCAGTAGCAAAGTATAATGCACATTGCCTGTAATATGTAATATACAGCAGTTGTACACTATAATGCACATTGCCTGTAATAGGTAATATACAGTAGTAGCACAGTATAATGCACATTGCCTGTAATAGGTAATATACAGCAGTAGCACAGTATAATGCACATTGCCTGTAATAGGTAATATACAGCAGTAGCACATTATAATGGACATTGCCTGTAATAGGTAATATACAGTAGTAGCACAGTATAATGGACATTGCCTGTAATAGGTAATATACAGTAGTAGCGCAGTATAATGCACAGGTGCATATATTGCCTGTAATAGGTAATATACAGCAGTAGCACAGTATAATGCACATTGCCTGTAATAGGTAATATACAGCAGTAGTACACTATAATGCACATTGCCTGTAATAGGTAATATACAGCAGTAGCACAGTATAATGCACATTGCCTGTAATAGGTAATATAGAGCAGTAGCACAATATAATGCACATTGCCTGTAATAGGTAATATACAGTAGTAGCACAGTATAATGGACATTGCCTGTAATAGGTAATATACAGTAGCAGCGCAGTATAATGCACAGGTGCGTATATTGCCTGTAATAGGTAATATACAGCAGTAGCACAGTATAATGCACATTGCCTGTAATAGGTAATATACAGCAGTAGCAAAGTATAATGCACATTGCCTGTAATATGTAATATACAGCTGTAGTACACTATAATGCACATTGCCTGTAATAGGTAATATACAGCAGTAGCACAGTATAATGCACATTGCCTGTAATAGGTAATATACAGCAGTAGCACAGTATAATGCACATTGCCTGTTATAGGTAATATACAGCAGTAGCAAACTATAATGCACATTGCCTGTAATAGGTAATATACAGCAGTAGCACAGTATAATACACATTGCCTGTAATAGGCAATATACAGCAGTAGAACAGTATAATGGACATTGCCTGTAATAGGTAATATACAGCAGTAGCACAGTATAATACACATTGCCTGTAATAGGTAATATACAGCAGTAGCACAGTATAATGCACATTGCCTGTAATAGGTAATATACAGCAGTAGTACAGTATAATGCACATTGCCTATAATAGGTAATATACAGTAGTAGCAGAGTATAATACACATTGCCTGTAATAGGTAATATACAGCAGTAGCACAGTATAATGCACATTGCCTGTAATAGGTAATATACAGCAGTAGCAAAGTATAATGCACATTGCCTGTAATAGGTAATACACAGTAGTAGCACAGTATAATGCACATTGCCTGTAATAGGTAATATACAGCAGTAGCACATTATAATGGATATTGCCTGTAATAGGTAATATACAGTAGTAGCACAGTATAATGGACATTGCCTGTAATAGGTAATATACAGTAGTAGCGCAGTATAATGCAAAGTGCCTGTAATAGGTAATATACAGCAGTAGCACAGTATAATGCACATTGCCTGTAATAGGTAATATACAGCAGTAGCACATTATAATGGACATTGCCTGTAATAGGTAATATACAGTAGTAGCACAGTATAATGGACATTGCCTGTAATAGGTAATATACAGTAGTAGTACAGTATAATGCACATTGCCTGTAATAGGTAATATACAGCAGTAGCAAAGTATAATGCACATTGCCTGTAATAGGTAATATACAGCAGTAGCACAGTATAATGCACATTGCCTGTAATAGGTAATATACAGCAGTAGCACAGTATAATCTACATTGCCTGTAATAGGTAATATACAGCAGTAGAACAGTATAATACATATTGCCTGTAATAGGTAATATACAGTAGTAGCACAGTATAATGCACATTGCCTGTAATAGGTAATATACAGCAGTAGCACAGTATAATGCACATTGCCTATAATAGGTAATATACAGCAGGAGCACAGTGTAATACACAGGTGCTTACATTGCCTGTAATAGGTAATATACAGCAGTAGCACAGTATAATGCACATTGCCTATAATAATTAATATACAGCAGTAGCACAGTATAATGCACATTGCCTGTAATAGGTAATATACAGCAGTAGCACAGTATAATGCACATTGCCTGTAATAGGTAATATACAGCAGTAGCACAGTATAATGCACATTGCCTGTAATAGGTAATATACAGCAGTAGCACAGTATAATGCACATTGTCTATAATAGGTAATATACAGCAGTAGCACAGTATAATGCACATTGTCTATAATAGGTAATATACAGCAGTAGCAAAGTATAATGCACATTGCCTGTAATAGGTAATATACAGCAGTAGCAAAGTATAATGCACATTGCCTGTTATAGGTAATATACAGCAGTAGCAAAGTATAATGCACATTGCCTGTAATAGGTAATATACAGCTGTAGTACAGTATAATGCACATTGCCTGTAATAGGTAATATACAGCAGTAGCACAGTATAATGCACATTGCCTGTAATAGGTAATATATAGTAGCAGCACAGTATAATACACAGGTGCGTACATTTCCTGTAATAGGTAATATACAGTAGTAGCACAGTATAATGCACAGGTGTATACATTGCCTGTAATAGGTAATATATAGTAGCAGCACAGTATAATACACAGGTGCGTATATTGCCTGCAATATATAATAGACAGCAGTAGAACAGTATAATACACAGGTACATACATTGCCTGTAATAGGTAATATACAGCAGTAGCACAGTATAATGCACAGGTGCGTATATTGCCTGTTATAGAAAATAGACAGCAGTAGAACAGTATAATACACAGGTGCGCACATTTCCTATAATAAGTAATATACAACAGTAGCACAGTATAATACACAGGTGCGAACATTGCCTATAATAGGTAATATACAGCAGTAGCACAGTATAATACACAGGTGCGTACATTGCCTATAATAGGTAATATAAAGCAGTAGCACAGTATAAAGTACATTGCCTGTTATAGGTAATATACAGCAGTAGCACAGTATAATGTACATTGCCTGTTATAGGTAACATACAGCAGTAGTACAGTATAATACACAGGTGCGTACATTGCCTATAATAGGTAATATACAGCAGGAGCACAGTATAATGGACATTGCCTGTAATAGGTAATATACAGCAGTAGCACAGTATAATGGACATTGCCTGTAATAGGTAATATACAGCAGTAGCACAGTATAATGGACATTGCCTGTAATAGGTAATATACAGCAGTAGCACAGTATAATGGACATTGCCTGTAATAGGTAATATACAGCAGTAGCACAGTATAATGCACATTGCCTGTAATAGGTAATATACAGCAGTAGCACAGTATAATGCACATTGCCTGTAATAGGTAATATACAGCAGTAGCACAGTATAATGCACATTGCCTGTAATAGGTAATATACAGCAGTAGCAAAGTATAATGCACGTTGCCTGTAATAGGTAACATACAGCAGTAGCACAGTATAATGCACATTGCCTGTAATAGGTAATATACAGCAGTAGAACAGTATAATGCACATTGCCTGTAATAGGTAATATACAGCAGTAGCACAGTATAATGCACATTGCCTATAATAGCTAATATACAGCAGTAGCACAGTATAATGCACATTGCCTGTAATAGGTAATATACAGCAGTAGCACAGTATAATGCACATTGCCTGTAATAGGTTATATACAGCAGTAGCACAGTATAATGCACATTGCCTGTAATAGGTAATATACAGCAGTAGCACAGTATAATGCACATTGCCTGTAATAGGTAATATATAGCAGTAGCACAGTATAATGCACATTGCCTGTAATAGGTAATATACAGCAGTAGCACAGTATAATGCACATTGCCTGTAATAGGTAATATACAGCAGTAGCACAGTATAATGCACATCACCTGTAATAGGTAATATACAGCAGTAGCACAGTATAATGCACATTGCCTGTAATAGCTAATATACAGCAGTAGCACAGTATAATACACATTGCGTGTAATAGGTTATATACAGCAGTAGCACAGTATAATGCACATTGCCTGTAATAGGTAATATACAGCAGTAGCACAGTATAATGCACATTGCCTGTAATAGGTAATATATAGCAGTAGCACAGTATAATGCACATTGCCTGTAATAGGTAATATACAGCAGTAGCACAGTATAATGCACATTGCCTGTAATAGGTAATATACAGCAGTAGCACAGTATAATGCACATCACCTGTAATAGGTAATATACAGCAGTAGCACAGTATAATGTACATTTCCTGTAATAGGTAATATACAGTAGCAGCACAGTATAATGCACAGGTGAGTACATTGCCTGTAATAGGAAAAATACAGAAGGAGCACAGTATAATGCACATCGCCTGTAATAGGTAATATACAGCAGTAGCACAGTATAATGGACATTGCCTGTAATAGGTAACATACAGCACTAGCACAGTATAATGCACATTGCCTGTAATAGGTAATATACAGCAGTAGCACAGTATAATGCACATTGCCTGTAATAGGTAATATACAGCAGTAGCACAGTATAATGCACAGGTGCGTATATTGCCTTTAATAGGTAATATACAGCAGTAGCACAGTATAATACACATTCCCTGTAAAAGGTAATATACAGCAGTAGCACAGTATAATGCACATTGCCTGTAATAGGTAATATACAGCAGTAGCACAGTATAATACACATTGCCTGTAATAGCTAAAATACAGCAGTAGCACAATATAATGTACATTTCCTGTAATAGGTAATATACAGCAGTAGCACAGTATAATACATATTGCCTGTAATAGGTAATATACAGTAGTAGCACAGCATAATGCACCTTGCCTGTAATAGGTAATATACAGCAGTAGCACAGTATAATGCACATTGCCAGTAATAGATAACATACAGCAGTAGCAAAGTATAATGTATATTGCCTGTAATAGGTAATATACAGTAGTAGCACAGTATAATGCACCTTGCCTGTAATAGGTAATATACAGCAGTAGCACAGTATAATGCACATTGCCTGTAATAGGTAATATACAGCAGTAGCACAGTATAATGCACATTGCCTGTAATAGATAATATACAGCAGTAGCACAGTATAATGCACATTGCCTGTAATAGGTAATATACAGCAGTAGCACAGTATAATGCACATTGCCTGTAATAGGTAATATACAGCAGTAGCACAGTATAATGCACATTGCCTGTAATAGGTAATATACAGCAGTAGCACAGTATAATGCACATTGCCTGTAATAGGTAATATACAGCAGTAGCACAGTATAATGCACATTGCCTGTAATAGGTAATATACAGCAGTAGCACAGTATAATGCACATTGCCTGTAATAGGTAATATACAGCAGTAGCGCAGTATAATGCAAAGGAGCGTATAGTGCCTGTAATAGGTAATATACAGTAGTAGCACAGTATAATGCACATTGCCTGTAATAGGTAATATACAGCAGTAGAACAGTATAATGCACATTGCCTGTAATAGGTAATATACAGTAGTAGCACAGTATAATGGACATTGCCTGTAATAGGTAATATACAGTAGCAGCGCAGTATAATGCACAGGAGCGTATAGTGCCTGTAATAGGTAATATACAGCAGTAGCACAGTATAATGCACATTGCCTGTAATATGTAATATACAGCAGTAGCAAAGTATAATGCACATTGCCTGTAATATGTAATATACAGCTGTAGTACACTATAATGCACATTGCCTGTAATAGGTAATATACAGCAGTAGCACAGTATAATGCACATTGCCTGTAATAGGTAATATACAGCAGTAGCAAAGTATAATGCACATTGCCTGTAATATGTAATATACAGCTGTAGTACACTATAATGCACATTGCCTGTAATAGGTAATATACAGCAGTAGCACAGTATAATGCACATTGCCTGTAATATGTAATATACAGCAGTAGCAAAGTATAATGCACATTGCCTGTAATATATAATATACAGCTGTAGTACACTATAATGCACATTGCCTGTAATAGGTAATATACCGCAGTAGCAAAGTATAATGCACATTGCCTGTAATATATAATATACAGCTGTAGTACACTATAATGCACATTGCCTGTAATAGGTAATATACCGCAGTAGCAAAGTATAATGCACATTGCCTGTAATATGTAATATACAGCTGTAGTACACTATAATGCACATTGCCTGTAATAGGTAATATACAGCAGTAGCACAGTATAATGCACATTGCCTGTAATAGGTAATATACAGCAGTAGCACAGTATAATGTACATTGTCTGTAATAGGTAATATACAGCAGTAGCAAAGTATAATGCACATTGCCTGTAATAGGTAATATACAGCAGTAGCACAGTATAATGTACATTGTCTGTAATAGGTAATATACACCAGTAGCACGGTATAATGCACATTGCCTGTAATAGGTAATATACAGCAGTAGCACAGTATAATGGACATTGCCTGTAATAGGTAATATACAGCAGTAGCAAAGTATAATGCACATTGCCTGTAATAGGTAATATACAGCAGTAGCAAAGTATAATGCACATTGCCTGTAATAGGTAATATACAGCTGTAGTACAGTATAATGCACATTGCCTGTAATAGGTAATATACAGCAGTAGCACAGTATAATGTACATTGTCTGTAATAGGTAATATACAGCAGTAGCAAAGTATAATGCACATTGCCTGTAATAGGTAATATACAGCAGTAGCACAGTATAATGCACATTGCCTGTAATAGTTAATATACAGCAGTAGCAAAGTATAATGCACATTGCCTGTTATAGGTAATATACAGCAGTAGCAAAGTATAATGCACATTGCCTGTAATAGGTAATATACAGCTGTAGTACAGTATAATGCACATTGCCTGTAATAGGTAATATACAGCAGTAGAACAGTATAATGGACATTGCCTGTAATAGGTAATATACAGCAGTAGCACAGTATAATGCACATTGCCTGTAATAGGTAATATACAGCAGTAGCACAGTATAATACTCATTGCCTATAATAGGTAATATACAGCAGTAGCACAGTATAATGCACATTGCCTGTAATAGGTAATATACAGCAGTAGCACAGTATAATGCACATTGCCTGTAATAGGTAACATACAGCAGTAGTACACTATAAGGCACATTGCCTGTAATAGGTAATATACAGCAGTAGCACAGTATAATGCACATTGCCTGTAATAGGTAATATACAGCAGTAGCACAGTATAATGCACATTGCCTGTAATAGGTAATATACAGCAGTAGCACAGTATAATGGACATTGCCTGTTATAGGTAATATACAGCAGTAGCACAGTATAACGGACATTGCCTGTTATAGGTAATATACAGCAGTAGCACAGTATAATGCACATTGTCTGTAATAGGTAATATACAGCAGTAGCACAGTATAATGCACATTGCCTGTAATAGGTAATATACAGCAGTAGCACAGTATAATGCACATTGCCTGTAATAGGTAATATACAGCAGTAGCGCAGTATAATGCACAGGAGCGTATAGTGCCTGTAATAGGTAATATACAGCAGTAGCACAGTATAATGCACATTGCCTGTAATATGTAATATACAGCAGTAGCAAAGTATAATGCACATTGCCTGTAATATGTAATATACAGCTGTAGTACACTATAATGCACATTGCCTGTAATAGGTAATATACAGCAGTAGCACAGTATAATGCACATTGCCTGTAATAGGTAATATACAGCAGTAGCAAAGTATAATGCACATTGCCTGTAATATGTAATATACAGCTGTAGTACACTATAATGCACATTGCCTGTAATAGGTAATATACAGCAGTAGCACAGTATAATGCACATTGCCTGTAATATGTAATATACAGCAGTAGCAAAGTATAATGCACATTGCCTGTAATATATAATATACAGCTGTAGTACACTATAATGCACATTGCCTGTAATAGGTAATATACAGTAGCAGTACAGTATAATGCACATTGCCTATAATAGGTAATATACCGCAGTAGCAAAGTATAATGCACATTGCCTGTAATATGTAATATACAGCTGTAGTACACTATAATGCACATTGCCTGTAATAGGTAATATACAGCAGTAGCACAGTATAATGCACATTGCCTGTAATAGGTAATATACAGCAGTAGCACAGTATAATGTACATTGTCTGTAATAGGTAATATACAGCAGTAGCAAAGTATAATGCACATTGCCTGTAATAGGTAATATACAGCAGTAGCACAGTATAATGTACATTGTCTGTAATAGGTAATATACAGCAGTAGCAAAGTATAATGCACATTGCCTGTAATAGGTAATATACAGCAGTAGCACAGTATAATGCACATTGCCTGTAATAGTTAATATACAGCAGTAGCACAGTATAATGTACATTGTCTGTAATAGGTAATATACAGCAGTAGCAAAGTATAATGCACATTGCCTGTAATAGGTAATATACAGCAGTAGCACAGTATAATGCACATTGTCTGTAATAGGTAATATACAGCAGTAGCAAAGTATAATGCACATTGCCTGTTATAGGTAATATACAGCAGTAGCAAAGTATAATGCACATTGCCTGTAATAGGTAATATACAGCTGTAGTACAGTATAATGCACATTGCCTGTAATAGGTAATATACAGCAGTAGAACAGTATAATGGACATTGCCTGTAATAGGTAATATACAGCAGTAGCACAGTATAATGCACATTGCCTGTAATAGGTAATATACAGCAGTAGCACAGTATAATACTCATTGCCTATAATAGGTAATATACAGCAGTAGCACAGTATAATGCACATTGCCTGTAATAGGTAATATACAGCAGTAGCACAGTATAATGCACATTGCCTGTAATAGGTAACATACAGCAGTAGTACACTATAAGGCACATTGCCTGTAATAGGTAATATACAGCAGTAGCACAGTATAATGCACATTGCCTGTAATAGGTAATATACAGCAGTAGCACAGTATAATGCACATTGCCTGTAATAGGTAATATACAGCAGTAGCACAGTATAATGGACATTGCCTGTTATAGGTAATATACAGCAGTAGCACAGTATAACGGACATTGCCTGTTATAGGTAATATACAGCAGTAGCACAGTATAATGGACATTGCCTGTAATAGGTAATATACAGCAGTAGCACAGTATAATGCACATTGCCTGTAATAGGTAATATACAGCAGTAGCACAGTATAATGCACATTGCCTGTAATAGGTAATATACAGTAGTAGCACAGTATAATGCACATTGCGTGTAAAAGGTTATATACAGTAGTAGCACAGTATAATGCACAGGTGTATACATTGCCTGCAATAGATAATAGACAGCAGTAGAACAGTATAATGCACAGGTGCGTATATTGCCTGTTATAGAAAATAGACGGCAGTAGAACAGTATAATGCACAGGTGTATACATTGCCTATAATAAGTAATATACAACAGTAGCACAGTATAATACACAGGTGCGAACATTGCCTATAATAGGTAATATACAGCAGTAGCACAGTATAATACACAGGTGCGTACATTGCCTATAATAGGTAATATAAAGCAGTAGCACAGTATAAAGTACATTGCCTGTTATAGGTAATATACAGCAGTAGCACAGTATAATGTACATTGCCTGTTATAGGTAACATACAGCAGTAGTACAGTATAATACACAGGTGCGTACATTGCCTATAATAGGTAATATACAGCAGGAGCACAGTCTAATGCACATTGCCTGTAATAGGTAATATATAGTAGTAGCACAGTATAATGCACATTGCCTGTAATAGGTAATATACAGCAGTAGCACAGTATAATGGACATTGCCTGTAATAGGTAACATACAGCAGTAGCACAGTATAATGCACATTGCCTGTAATAGGTAATATACAGCAGTAGAACAGTATAATGCACATTGCCTGTAATAGGTAATATACAGCAGTAGCACAGTATAATGCACATTGCCTATAATAGCTAATATACAGCAGTAGCACAGTATAATGCACATTGCCTATAATAGCTAATATACAGCAGTAGCACAGTATAATACACATTGCCTGTAATAGGTTATATACAGCAGTAGCACAGTATAATGCACATTGCCTGTAATAGGTAATATACAGCAGTAGCACAGTATAATGCACATTGCCTGTAATAGGTAATATACAGCAGTAGCGCAGTATAATGCACAGGAGCGTATAGTGCCTGTAATAGGTAATATACAGCAGTAGCACAGTATAATGCACATTGCCTGTAATATGTAATATACAGCAGTAGCAAAGTATAATGCACATTGCCTGTAATATGTAATATACAGCTGTAGTACACTATAATGCACATTGCCTGTAATAGGTAATATACAGCAGTAGCACAGTATAATGCACATTGCCTGTAATAGGTAATATACAGCAGTAGCAAAGTATAATGCACATTGCCTGTAATATGTAATATACAGCTGTAGTACACTATAATGCACATTGCCTGTAATAGGTAATATACAGCAGTAGCACAGTATAATGCACATTGCCTGTAATATGTAATATACAGCAGTAGCAAAGTATAATGCACATTGCCTGTAATATATAATATACAGCTGTAGTACACTATAATGCACATTGCCTGTAATAGGTAATATACAGTAGCAGTACAGTATAATGCACATTGCCTGTAATAGGTAATATACCCCAGTAGCAAAGTATAATGCACATTGCCTGTAATATGTAATATACAGCTGTAGTACACTATAATGCACATTGCCTGTAATAGGTAATATACAGCAGTAGCACAGTATAATGCACATTGCCTGTAATAGGTAATATACAACAGTAGCACAGTATAATGTACATTGTCTGTAATAGGTAATATACAGCAGTAGCACAGTATAATGTACATTGTCTGTAATAGGTAATATACAGCAGTAGCAAAGTATAATGCACATTGCCTGTAATAGGTAATATACAGCAGTAGCACAGTATAATGTACATTGTCTGTAATAGGTAATATACAGCAGTAGCAAAGTATAATGCACATTGCCTGTAATAGGTAATATACAGCAGTAGCACAGTATAATGCACATTGCCTGTAATAGTTAATATACAGCAGTAGCACAGTATAATGTACATTGTCTGTAATAGGTGATATACAGCAGTAGCAAAGTATAATGCACATTGCCTGTAATAGGTAATATACAGCAGTAGCACAGTATAATGCACATTGTCTGTAATAGGTAATATACAGCAGTAGCAAAGTATAATGCACATTGCCTGTTATAGGTAATATACAGCAGTAGCAAAGTATAATGCACATTGCCTGTAATAGGTAATATACAGCTGTAGTACAGTATAATGCACATTGCCTGTAATAGGTAATATACAGCAGTAGAACAGTATAATGCACATTGCCTGTAATAGGTAATATACAGCAGTAGCACAGTATAATACTCATTGCCTATAATAGGTAATATACAGCAGTAGCACAGTATAATGCACATTGCCTGTAATAGGTAATATACAGCAGTAGCACAGTATAATGCACATTGCCTGTAATAGGTAACATACAGCAGTAGTACACTATAAGGCACATTGCCTGTAATAGGTAATATACAGCAGTAGCACAGTATAATGCACATTGCCTGTAATAGGTAATATACAGCAGTAGCACAGTATAATGCACATTGCCTGTAATAGGTAATATACAGCAGTAGCACAGTATAATGGACATTGCCTGTTATAGGTAATATACAGCAGTAGCACAGTATAACGGACATTGCCTGTTATAGGTAATATACAGCAGTAGCACAGTATAATGGACATTGCCTGTAATAGGTAATATACAGCAGTAGCACAGTATAATGCACATTGCCTGTAATAGGTAATATACAGCAGTAGCACAGTATAATGCACATTGCCTGTAATAGGTAATATACAGTAGTAGCACAGTATAATGCACATTGCGTGTAAAAGGTTATATACAGTAGTAGCACAGTATAATGCACAGGTGCGTATATTGCCTGTTATAGAAAATAGACAGCAGTAGAACAGTATAATGCACAGGTGTATACATTGCCTATAATAAGTAATATACAACAGTAGCACAGTATAATACACAGGTGCGAACATTGCCTATAATAGGTAATATACAGCAGTAGCACAGTATAATACACAGGTGCGTACATTGCCTATAATAGGTAATATAAAGCAGTAGCACAGTATAAAGTACATTGCCTGTTATAGGTAATATACAGCAGTAGCACAGTATAATGTACATTGCCTGTTATAGGTAACATACAGCAGTAGTACAGTATAATACACAGGTGCGTACATTGCCTATAATAGGTAATATACAGCAGGAGCACAGTCTAATGCACATTGCCTGTAATAGGTAATATATAGTAGTAGCACAGTATAATGCACATTGCCTGTAATAGGTAATATACAGCAGTAGCACAGTATAATGGACATTGCCTGTAATAGGTAACATACAGCAGTAGCACAGTATAATGCACATTGCCTGTAATAGGTAATATACAGCAGTAGAACAGTATAATGCACATTGCCTGTAATAGGTAATATACAGCAGTAGCACAGTATAATGCACATTGCCTATAATAGCTAATATACAGCAGTAGCACAGTATAATGCACATTGCCTATAATAGCTAATATACAGCAGTAGCACAGTATAATACACATTGCCTGTAATAGGTTATATACAGCAGTAGCACAGTATAATGCACATTGCCTGTAATAGGTAATATACAGCAGTAGCACAGTATAATGCACATTGCCTGTAATAGGTAATATATAGCAGTAGCACAGTATAATGCACATTGCCTGTAATAGGTAATATACAGCAGTAGCACAGTATAATGCACATTGCCTGTAATAGGTAATATACAGCAGTAGCACAGTATAATGCACATCACCTGTAATAGGTAATATACAGCAGTAGCACAGTATAATGTACATTTCCTGTAATAGGTAATATACAGTAGCAGCACAGTATAATGCACAGGTGAGTACATTGCCTGTAATAGGAAAAATACAGAAGGAGCACAGTATAATGCACATCGCCTGTAATAGGTAATATACAGCAGTAGCACAGTATAATGGACATTGCCTGTAATAGGTAACATACAGCACTAGCACAGTATAATGCACATTGCCTGTAATAGGTAATATACAGCAGTAGCACAGTATAATGCACATTGCCTGTAATAGGTAATATACAGCAGTAGCACAGTATAATGCACAGGTGCGTATATTGCCTTTAATAGGTAATATACAGCAGTAGCACAGTATAATACACATTCCCTGTAAAAGGTAATATACAGCAGTAGCACAGTATAATGCACATTGCCTGTAATAGGTAATATACAGCAGTAGCACAGTATAATACACATTGCCTGTAATAGCTAAAATACAGCAGTAGCACAATATAATGTACATTTCCTGTAATAGGTAATATACAGCAGTAGCACAGTATAATACATATTGCCTGTAATAGGTAATATACAGTAGTAGCACAGCATAATGCACCTTGCCTGTAATAGGTAATATACAGCAGTAGCACAGTATAATGCACATTGCCAGTAATAGATAACATACAGCAGTAGCAAAGTATAATGTATATTGCCTGTAATAGGTAATATACAGTAGTAGCACAGTATAATGCACATTGCCTGTAATAGATAATATACAGCAGTAGCACAGTATAATGCACATTGCCTGTAATAGATAATATACAGCAGTAGCACAGTATAATGCACATTGCCTGTAATAGGTAATATACAGCAGTAGCACAGTATAATGCACATTGCCTGTAATAGGTAATATACAGCAGTAGCACAGTATAATGAACATTGCCTGTAATAGGTAATATACAGCAGTAGCACAGTATAATGCACATTGCCTGTAATAGGTATATACAGCAGTAGCACAGTATAATGCACATTGCCTGTAATAGGTAATATACAGCAGTAGCACAGTATAATGCACATTGCCTGTAATAGGTAATATACAGCAGTAGCACAGTATAATGCACATTGCCTGTAATAGGTAATATACAGCAGTAGCACAGTATAATGCACATTGCCTGTAATAGGTAATATACAGCAGTAGCGCAGTATAATGCAAAGGAGCGTATAGTGCCTGTAATAGGTAATATACAGTAGTAGCACAGTATAATGCACATTGCCTGTAATAGGTAATATACAGCAGTAGAACAGTATAATGCACATTGCCTGTAATAGGTAATATACAGTAGCAGCGCAGTATAATGCACAGGAGCGTATAGTGCCTGTAATAGGTAATATACAGCAGTAGCACAGTATAATGCACATTGCCTGTAATATGTAATATACAGCAGTAGCAAAGTATAATGCACATTGCCTGTAATATGTAATATACAGCTGTAGTACACTATAATGCACATTGCCTGTAATAGGTAATATACAGCAGTAGCACAGTATAATGCACATTGCCTGTAATAGGTAATATACAGCAGTAGCAAAGTATAATGCACATTGCCTGTAATATGTAATATACAGCTGTAGTACACTATAATGCACATTGCCTGTAATAGGTAATATACAGCAGTAGCACAGTATAATGCACATTGCCTGTAATATGTAATATACAGCAGTAGCAAAGTATAATGCACATTGCCTGTAATATATAATATACAGCTGTAGTACACTATAATGCACATTGCCTGTAATAGGTAATATACAGTAGCAGTACAGTATAATGCACATTGCCTGTAATAGGTAATATACCGCAGTAGCAAAGTATAATGCACATTGCCTGTAATATGTAATATACAGCTGTAGTACACTATAATGCACATTGCCTGTAATAGGTAATATACAGCAGTAGCACAGTATAATGCACATTGCCTGTAATAGGTAATATACAGCAGTAGCACAGTATAATGCACATTGCCTGTTATAGGTAATATACAGCAGTAGCACAGTATAATGTACATTGTCTGTAATAGGTAATATACAGCAGTAGCAAAGTATAATGCACATTGCCTGTAATAGGTAATATACAGCAGTAGCACAGTATAATGTACATTGTCTGTAATAGGTAATATACAGCAGTAGCAAAGTATAATGCACATTGCCTGTAATAGGTAATATACAGCAGTAGCACAGTATAATGCACATTGCCTGTAATAGTTAATATACAGCAGTAGCACAGTATAATGTAAATTGTCTGTAATAGGTAATATACAGCAGTAGCAAAGTATAATGCACATTGCCTGTAATAGGTAATATACAGCAGTAGCACAGTATAATGCACATTGTCTGTAATAGGTAATATACAGCAGTAGCAAAGTATAATGCACATTGCCTGTTATAGGTAATATACAGCAGTAGCAAAGTATAATGCACATTGCCTGTAATAGGTAATATACAGCTGTAGTACAGTATAATGCACATTGCCTGTAATAGGTAATATACAGCAGTAGCACAGTATAATACTCATTGCCTATAATAGGTAATATACAGCAGTAGAACAGTATAATGCACATTGCCTGTAATAGGTAATATACAGCAGTAGCACAGTATAATGCACATTGCCTGTAATAGGTAACATACAGCAGTAGTACACTATAAGGCACATTGCCTGTAATAGGTAATATACAGCAGTAGCAAAGTATAATGCACATTGCCTGTAATAGGTAATATACAGCAGTAGCACAGTATAATACACATTGCCTGTAATAGGTAATATACAGCAGTAGCACAGTATAATACACATTGCCTGTAATAGGTAATATACAGCAGTAGCACAGTATAATGCACATTGCATGTAATAGGTAATATACAGCAGTAGAACAGTATAATGCACATTGCCTGTAATAGGTAATATACAGCAGTAGCACAGTATAATGCACATTGCCTGTAATAGGTAATATACAGCAGTAGCACAGTATAATGCACATTGCCTGTAATAGGTAATATTTAGCAGTAGCACAGTATAATGCACATTGCCTGTAATAGGTAATATACAGCAGTAGCACAGTATAATGGACATTGCCTGTTATAGGTAATATACAGCAGTAGCACAGTATAACGGACATTGCCTGTTATAGGTAATATACAGCAGTAGCACAGTATAATGGACATTGCCTGTAATAGGTAATATACAGCAGTAGCACAGTATAATGCACATTGCCTGTAATAGGTAATATACAGCAGTAGCACAGTATAATGCACATTGCCTGTAATAGGTAATATACAGTAGTAGCACAGTATAATGCACATTGCCTGTAATAGGTAATATACAGTAGTAGCACAGTATAATGCACAGGTGTATACATTGCCTGCAATAGATAATAGACAGCAGTAGAACAGTATAATGCACAGGTGCGTATATTGCCTGTTATAGAAAATAGACAGCAGTAGAACAGTATAATACACAGGTGTATACATTGCCTATAATAAGTAATATACAACAGTAGCACAGTATAATACACAGGTGCGAACATTGCCTATAATAGGTAATATACAGCAGTAGCACAGTATAATACACAGGTGCGAACATTGCCTATAATAGGTAATATACAGCAGTAGCACAGTATAATGCACATTGCCTGTAATAGGTAATATACAGTAGTAGCACAGTATAATGCACATTGCGTGTAAAAGGTTATATACAGTATAAGCATAGTATAATACACAGTTGTGTACATTTCCTGTAATAGGTAATATACAGTAGTAGCACAGTATAATGCACAGGTGTATACATTGCCTATAATAAGTAATATACAACAGTAGCACAGTATAATACACAGGTGCGAACATTGCCTATAATAGGTAATATACAGCAGTAGCACAGTATAATGCACATTGCCTATAATAGGTAATATACAGCAGTAGCACAGTATAATGCACATTGCCTGTAATAGGTAATATACAGCAGTAGCACATTATAATGTACATTGCCTGTAATAGGTAACATACAGCAGTAGCACAGTACAATGCACATTGCCTGTAATAGGTAACATACAGCAGTAGCACAGTATAATGCACATTGCCTGTAATAGGTAATATACAGCAGGAGCACAGTGTAATACACAGGTGCTTACATTGCCTGTAATAGGTAATATACAGCAGTAGCACAGTATAATACACATTGCCTGTAATAGGTAATATACAGCAGTAGCAAAGTATAATGCACATTGCCTATAATAGGTAATATACAGCAGTAGCACAGTATAATGCACATTGCCTGTAATAGGTAATATACAGCAGTAGCACAGTATAATACACATTCCCTGTAAAAGGTAATATACAGCAGTAGCACAGTATAATGCACATTGCCTGTAATAGGTAATATACAGCAGTAGCACAGTATAATACACATTGCCTGTAATAGGTAATATACAGCAGTAGCACAGTATAATACACATTCCCTGTAAAAGGTAATATAAAGCAGTAGCACAGTATAATGCACATTGCCTGTTATAGGTAATATACAGCAGTAGCACAGTATAATGCACATTGCCTGTAATAGGTAACATACTGCAGTAGCAAAGTATAATGCACATTGCCTGTAATAGGTAACATACAGCAGTAGCACAGTATAATGCACATTGCCTGTTATAGGTAATATACAGCAGTAGCACAGTATAATACACATTGCCTGTTATAGGTAATATACAGCAGTAGCACAGTATAATGCACATTGCCTGTTATAGGTAATATACAGCAGTAGCACAGTATAATGCACATTGCCTGTTATAGGTAATATACAGCAGTAGCACAGTATAATGCACATTGCCTGTAATAGGTAATATACTGCAGTAGCACAGTATAATACACATTGCATGTAATAGGTAATATACAGCAGTAGCACAGTATAATACACATTGCCTGTAATAGGTAACATACAGCAGTAGCACAGTATAATGCACATTGCCTGTAATAGGTAATATACAGCAGTAGCACAGTATAATGCACATTGCCTGTAATAGGTAATAAACAGCAGTAGCACAGTATAATGGACATTGCCTGTAATAGGTAACATACAGCAGTAGCACAGTACAATGCACATTGCCTGTAATAGGTAATATACAGCAGTAGCACAGTATAATGCACATTGCCTGTAATAGGTAATATACAGCAGTAGCACAGTATAATGCACATTGCCTATAATAGGTAATATACAGCAGGAGCACAGTGTAATACACAGGTGCTTACATTGCCTGTAATAGGTAATATACAGCAGTAGCACAGTATAATACACATTGCCTGTAATAGGTAACATACAGGAGTAGCACAGTATAATGCACATTGCCTGTAATAGGTAATATACAGCAGTAGCACAGTATAATGCACATTGCCTGTAATAGGTAATATACAGCAGTAGCACAGTATAATGCACATTGCCTGTAATAGGTAACATACAGCAGTAGCACAGTATAATGCACATTGCCTGTAATAGGTAATATACAGCAGTAGCACAGTATAATGCACATTGCCTATAATAGGTAATATACAGCAGGAGCACAGTGTAATACACAGGTGCTTACATTGCCTGTAATAGGTAATATACAGTAGTAGCACAGTATAATGCACATTGCCTATAATAGGTAATATACAGCAGTAGCACAGTATAATGCACATTGCCTGTAATAGGTAATATACAGTAGTAGCACAGTATAATGCACATTGCGTGTAAAAGGTTATATACAGTATAAGCATAGTATAATACACAGTTGTGTACATTTCCTGCAATAGATAATAGACAGCAGTAGAACAGTATAATACACATTGCCTATAATAAGTAATATACAACAGTAGCACAGTATAATACACAGGTGCGAACATTGCCTATAATAGGTAATATACAGCAGTAGCACAGTATAATACACAGGTGCGTACATTGCCTATAATAGGTAATATAAAGCAGTAGCACAGTATAATGTACATTGCCTGTTATAGGTAATATACAGCAGTAGCACAGTATAATGTACATTGCCTGTTATAGGTAACATACAGCAGTAGTACAGTATAATACACAGGTGCGTACATTGCCTATAATAGGTAATATACAGCAGGAGCACAGTATAATGCACATTGCCTGTAATAGGTAATATATAGTAGTAGCACAGTATAATGCACATTGCCTGTAATAGGTAATATACAGCAGTAGCACAGTATAATGGACATTGCCTGTAATAGGTAACATACAGCAGTAGCACAGTATAATACACATTGCCTGTAATAGGTAATATACAGCAGTAGTACAGTATAATGCACATTGCCTGTAATAGGTAATATACAGTAGTAGCACAGTATAATGCACATTGCCTGTAATAGGTAATATACAGCAGTAGCACAGTATAATGCACATTGCCTGTAATAGGTAATATACAGCAGTAGCACAGTATAATGCACATTGCCTATAATAGGTAATATACAGTAGTAGCACAGTATAATGCACATTGCCTGTAATAGGTAATATACAGCAGTAGCACAGTATAATGCACATTGCCTATAATAGGTAATATACAGCAGTAGCACAGTATAATGGACATTGCCTGTAATAGGTAACATACAGCAGTAGCACAGTATAATGCACATTGCCTGTAATAGGTAACATACAGCAGTAGCACAGTATAATACACATTGCCTGTAATAGGTAATATACAGCAGTAGCACAGTATAATGCACATTGCCTGTAATAGGTAATATACAGCAGGAGCACAGTGTAATACACAGGTGCTTACATTGCCTGTAATAGGTAATATACAGCAGTAGCACAGTATAATGCACTTTGCCTGTAATAGGTAATATACAGCAGTAGCACAGTATAATGCACATTGCCTATAATAGGTAATATACAGCAGTAGCACAGTATAATGCATAGGTGCATATATTACCTTTAATAGGTAATATACAGCAGTAGCACAGTATAATACACATTCCCTGTAAAAGGTAATATACAGCAGTAGCACAGTATAATGCACATTGCCTGTAATAGGTAATATACAGCAGTAGCACAGTATAATACACATTGCCTGTAAAAGGTAATATACAGCAGTAGCACAGTATAATGCACATTGCCTGTTATAGGTAATATACAGCAGTAGCACAGTATAATACACATTCCCTGTAAAAGGTAATATACAGCAGTAGCACAGTATAATGCACATTGCCTGTTATAGGTAATATACAGCAGTAGCACAGTATAATACACATTCCCTGTAAAAGGTAATATACAGTAGTAGCATAGTATAATGCACATTGCCTGTAATAGGTAATATACAGCAGTAGCACAGTATAATACACATTCCCTGTAAAAGGTAATATACAGCAGTAGCACAGTATAATGCACATTGCCTGTTATAGGTAATATACAGCAGTAGCACAGTATAATGCACATTGCCTGTAATAGGTAATATACTGCAGTAGCACAGTATAATGCACATTGCCTGTAATAGGTAATATACTGCAGTAGCACAGTATAATACACATTGCATGTAATAGGTAATATACAGCAGTAGCACAGTATAATACACATTGCCTGTAATAGGTAACATACAGCAGTAGCACAGTATAATGCACATTGCCTGTAATAGGTAATATACAGCAGTAGCACAGTATATTGCACATTGCCTGTAATAGGTAATATACAGCAGTAGCACAGTATAATGCACATTGCCTGTAATAGGTAATAAACAGCAGTAGCACAGTATAATGGACATTGCCTGTAATAGGTAACATACAGCAGTAGCACAGTATAATGCACATTGCCTGTAATAGGTAACATACTGCAGTAGCACAGTATAATGCACATTGCCTGTAATAGGTAACATACAGCAGTAGCACAGTATAATGCACATTGCCTGTTATAGGTAATATACAGCAGTAGCACAGTATAATGCACATTGCCTGTAATAGGTAATATACTGCAGTAGCACAGTATAATACACATTGCATGTAATAGGTAATATACAGCAGTAGCACAGTATAATACACATTGCCTGTAATAGGTAACATACAGCAGTAGCACAGTATAATGCACATTGCCTGTAATAGGTAATAAACAGCAGTAGCATAGTATAATGGACATTGCCTGTAATAGGTAACATACAGCAGTAGCACAGTATAATACACATTGCCTGTAATAGGTAACATACAGCAGTAGCACAGTACAATGCACATTGCCTGTAATAGGTAATATACAGCAGTAGCACAGTATAATGCACATTGCCTGTAATAGGTAATATACAGCAGTAGCACAGTATAATGCACATTGCCTGTAATAGGTAACATACAGCAGTAGCACAGTACAATGCACATTGCCTGTAATAGGTAATATACAGCAGTAGCACAGTATAATACACATTGCCTGTAATAGGTAATATACAGCAGTAGCACAGTATAATGCACATTGCCTATAATAGGTAATATACAGCAGTAGCACAGTATAATGCACAGGTGCATATATTACCTTTAATAGGTAATATACAGCAGTAGCACAGTATAATACACATTCCCTGTAAAAGGTAATATACAGCAGTAGCACAGTATAATGCACATTGCCTGTAATAGGTAATATACAGCAGTAGCACAGTATAATACACATTGCCTGTAATAGGTAATATACAGCAGTAGCACAGTATAATACACATTCCCTGTAAAAGGTAATATACAGCAGTAGCACAGTATAATGCACATTGCCTGTTATAGGTAATATACAGCAGTAGCACAGTATAATGCACAGGTGCATATATTACCTTTAATAGGTAATATACAGCAGTAGCACAGTATAATACACATTCCCTGTAAAAGGTTATATACAGCAGTAGCACAGTATAATGCACATTGCCTGTAATAGGTAATATACAGCAGTAGCACAGTATAATACACATTGCCTGTAATAGGTAATATACAGCAGTAGCACAGTATAATACACATTCCCTGTAAAAGGTAATATACAGCAGTAGCACAGTATAATGCACATTGCCTGTTATAGGTAATATACAGCAGTAGCACAGTATAATGCACATTGCCTGTAATAGGTAACATACTGCAGTAGCACAGTATAATGCACATTGCCTGTAATAGGTAACATACAGCAGTAGCACAGTATAATGCACATTGCCTGTTATAGGTAATATACAGCAGTAGCACAGTATAATGCACATTGTCTGTAATAGGTAATATACTGCAGTAGCACAGTATAATACACATTGCCTGTAATAGGTAATATACAGCAGTAGCACAGTATAATACACATTGCCTGTAATAGGTAACATACAGCAGTAGCACAGTATAATGCACATTGCCTGTAATAGGTAATATACAGCAGTAGCACAGTATAATGCACATTGCCTGTTGTAGGTAATATACAGCAGTAGCACAGTATAATGCACATTGCCTGTAATAGGTAATATACAGCAGTAGCACAGTATAATGCACATTGCCTGTAATAGGTAATATACAGCAGTAGCACAGTATAATGCACATTGCCTGTAATAGGTAATATACAGCAGTAGGACAGTATAATGCATATTGCCTGTAATAGGTAATATACAGCAGTAGCACAGTATAATGCACATTGCCTGTAATAGGTAATATACAGCAGTAGCACAGTATAATGGACATTGCCTGTAATAGGTAATATACAGCAGTAGGACAGTATAATGGACATTGCCTATAATAGGTAATATACAGCAGTAGCACAGTATAATGCACATTGCCTGTAATAGGTAATATACAGCAGTAGCACAGTATAATGCACATTGCCTGTAATAGGTAATATACAGCAGTAGCACAGTATAATGCACATTGCCTGTAATAGGTAATATACAGCAGTAGCACAGTATAATGGACATTGCCTGTAATAGGTAATATACAGCAGTAGGACAGTATAATGGACATTGCCTGTAATAGGTAATATACAGCAGTAGCACAGTATAATGCACATTGCCTGTAATAGGTAATATACAGCAGTAGCACAGTATAATGCACATTGCCTGTAATAGGTAATATACAGCAGTAGCACAGTATAATGCACATTGCCTGTAATAGGTAATATACAGCAGTAGCACAGTATAATGCACATTGCCTGTAATAGGTAATATATAGCAGTAGCACAGTATAATGCACATTGCCTGTAATAGGTAATATACAGCAGTTGCACAGTATAATGGACATTGCCTATAATAGGTAACATACAGCAGTAGCACAGTATAATGCACATTGCCTGTAATAGGTAATATACAGCAGTAGCACAGTATAATGCACATTGCCTATAATAGCTAATATACAGCAGTAGCACAGTATAATGCACAGGTGCGTAGATTGCCTTTAATAGGTAATATACAGCAGTAGCACAGTATAATGTACATTGCCTGTAATAGGTTATATACAGCAGTAGCACAGTATAATGCACATTGCCTGTAATAGGTTATATACAGCAGTAGCACAGTATAATACACATTGCCTGTAATAGGTAATATACAGCAGTAGCACAGTATAATGTACATTTCCTGTAATAGGTAATATACAGTAGCAGCACAGTATAATGCACAGGTGAGTACATTGCCTGTAATAGGTAAAATACAGAAGGAGCACAGTATAATGCACATCGCCTGTAATAGGCAAAATACAGCAGTAGCACAGTATAATGCACATTGCCTGTAATAGGTAATATACAGCAGTAGCACAGTATAATGTACATTTCCTGTAATAGGTAATATACAGTAGCAGCACAGTATAATGCACAGGTGAGTACATTGCCTGTAATAGGTAAAATACAGAAGGAGCACAGTTTAATGCACATCGCGTGTATTAGGTAATATACAGCAGTAGAACAGTATAATGCACATTTCCTGTAATAGGTAATATACAGCAGTAGCACAGTATAATACACATTGCCTGTAATAGGTAATATACAGCAGTAGCACAGTATAATGCACATTGCCTGTAATAGGTAACATACACCAGTAGCACAGTATAATGCACATTGCCTGTAATAGGTAATATACAGCAGTAGCACAGTATAATGCACAATGCCTGTAATTGGTAATATACAGCAGTAGCACAGTATAATGCACATTGCCTGTAATAGGTAATATACAGCAGTAGCACAGTATAATGTACATTGCCTGTAATAGGTAATATACAGCAGTAGCACAGTATAATACACATTGCCTGTAATAGGTAATATACAGCAGTAGCACAGTATAATGCACAATGCCTGTAATTGGTAATATACAGCAGTAGCACAGTATAATGCACATTGCCTGTAATAGGTATATACAGTAGTAGCACAGTATAATGTACATTGCCTGTAATAGGTAATATACAGCAGTAGAAAAGTATAATACACATTGCCTGTAATAGGTAATATACAGCAGTAGCACAGTATAATGCACATTGCCTGTAATAGGTAATATACAGCAGTAGCACAGTATAATACACAATGCCTGTAATAGGTAATATACAGTAGTAGCACAGTATAAAGCACATTGCCAGTAATAGATAATATACAGCAGTAGCAAAGTATAATGCATATTGCCTGTAATAGATAATATACAGTAGTAGCACAGTATAATGCACATTGCCAGTAATAGATAATATACAGCAGTAGCACAGTATAATGCACATTGCCTGTAATAGGTAATATACAGCAGTAGCACAGTATAATACACATTGCCTGTAATAGGTAATATACAGCAGTAGCACAGTATAATGCACATTGCCTGTAATAGGTAATATACAGCAATAGCACAGTATAATACACATTGCCTGTAAAAGGTAATATACAGCAGTAGCACAGTATAATGCACATTGCCTGTTATAGGTAATATACAGCAGGAGCACAGTATAATGCACATTGCCTGTAATAGGTAATATACAGCAGTAGCGCAGTATAATGCACATTGCCTGTAATAGGTAATATATAGCAGTAGCACAGTATAATGCACATTGCCTGTAATAGGTAATATACTGCAGTAGCACAGTATAATACACATTGCCTGTAATAGGTAATATACAGCAGTAGCACAGTATAATACACATTGCCTGTAATAGGTAATATACAGCAGTAGCACAGTATAATACACATTGCCTGTAATAGGTAATATACAGCAGTAGCACAGTATAATACACATTGCCTGTAATAGGTAACATACAGCAGTAGCACAGTATAATGCACATTGCCTGTAATAGGTAATATACAGCAGTAGCACAGTATAATGCACATTGCCTGTTGTAGGTAATATACAGCAGTAGCACAGTATAATGCACATTGCCTGTAATAGGTAATATACAGCAGTAGCATAGTATAATGCACATTGCCTGTAATAGGTAATATACAGTAGTAGCACAGTATAATGCACATCGCCTGTAATAGGTAATATACAGCAGTAGCATAGTATAATGCACATTGCCTGTAATAGGTAATATACAGCAGTAACACAGTATAATGCACATTGCCTGTAATAGGTAATATACAGCAGTAGCACAGTATAATGCACATTGCCTGTAATAGGTAATATACAGCAGTAGCACAGTATAATGGACATTGCCTGTAATAGGTACTATACAGCAGTAGCACAGTATAATGCACATTGCCTGTAATAGGTAATATACAGCAGTAGTACAGTATAATGCACATTGCCTGTAATAGGTAATATACAGCAGTAGCACAGTATAATGCACATTGCCTGTAATAGGTAATATACAGCAGTAGTACACTATAATGCACATTGCCTGTAATAGGTAATATACAGCAGTAGCACAGTATAATGCACATTGCCTGTAATAGGTAATATACAGCAGTAGCACAGTATAATGCACATTGCCTGTAATAGGTAATATACAGCAGTAGCACAGTATAATGCACATTGGCTGTAATAGGTAATATACAGCAGTAGCACAGTATAATGGACATTGCCTGTAATAGGTAATATACAGCAGCAGGACAGTATAATGGACATTGCCTGTAATAGGTAATATACAGCAGTAGCACAGTATAATGCACATTGCCTGTTATAGGTAATATACAGCAGTAGCACAGTATAATGCACATTGCCTGTAATAGGTAATATACAGCAGTAGCACAGTATAATGCACATTGCCTGTAATAGGTAATATACAGCAGTAGCACAGTATAATGCACATTGCCTGTAATAGGTAATATACAGCAGTAGAACAGTATAATGCACATTGCCTGTAATAGGTAATATACAGTAGTAGCACAGTATAAAGCACATTGCCAGTAATAGATAATATACAGCAGTAGCACAGTATAATGCACATTGCCTGTAATAGGTTATATACAGCAGTAGCACAGTATAATGCACATTGCCTGTAATAGGTTATATACAGCAGTAGCACAGTATAATGCACATTGCCTGTAATAGGTAATATACAGCAGCAGCACAGTATAATGCACATTGCCTGTAATAGGTAATATACAGCAGTAGAACAGTATAATGCACATTGCCTGTAATAGGTAATATACAGCAGTAGCACAGTATAATGTACATTTCCTGTAATAGGTAATATACAGTAGCAGCACAGTATAATGCACAGGTGAGTACTTTGCCTGTAATAGGTAAAATACAGAAGGAGCACAGTATAATGCACATCGCCTGTAATAGGCAATATACAGCAGTAGCACAGTATAATGTACATTTCCTGTAATAGGTAATATACAGTAGCAGCACAGTATAATGCACAGGTGAGTACATTGCCTGTAATAGGTAATATACAGCAGTAGCACAGTATAATGGACATTGCCTGTATTAGGTAATATACAGCAGTAGAACAGTATATTGCACATTTCCTGTAATAGGTAATATACAGCAGTAGCACAGTATAATGCACATTGCCTGTAATAGGTAATATACAGCAGTAGCACAGTATAATACACATTGCCTGTAATAGGTAATATACAGCAGTAGCACAGTATAATGCACATTGCCTGTAATAGGTATATACAGTAGTAGCACAGTATAATGTACATTGCCTGTAATAGGTAAACTACAGCAGTAGAAAAGTATAATACACATTGCCTGTAATAGGTAATATACAGCAGTAGCACAGTATAATGCACATTGCCTGTAATAGGTAATATACAGCAGTAGCACAGTATAATGCACATTGCCTGTAATAGGTAATATACAGCAGTAGCACAGTATAATGCACATTGCCTGTAATAGGTAACATACAGCAGTAGCACAGTACAATGCACATTGCCTGTAATAGGTAATATACAGCAGTAGCACAGTATAATACACATTGCCTGTAATAGGTAATATACAGCAGTAGCACAGTATAATGCACATTGCCTATAATAGGTAATATACAGCAGTAGCACAGTATAATGCACAGGTGCATATATTACCTTTAATAGGTAATATACAGCAGTAGCACAGTATAATACACATTCCCTGTAAAAGGTAATATACAGCAGTAGCACAGTATAATGCACATTGCCTGTAATAGGTAATATACAGCAGTAGCACAGTATAATACACATTGCCTGTAATAGGTAATATACAGCAGTAGCACAGTATAATACACATTCCCTGTAAAAGGTAATATACAGCAGTAGCACAGTATAATGCACATTGCCTGTTATAGGTAATATACAGCAGTAGCACAGTATAATGCACAGGTGCATATATTACCTTTAATAGGTAATATACAGCAGTAGCACAGTATAATACACATTCCCTGTAAAAGGTAATATACAGCAGTAGCACAGTATAATGCACATTGCCTGTAATAGGTAATATACAGCAGTAGCACAGTATAATACACATTGCCTGTAATAGGTAATATACAGCAGTAGCACAGTATAATACACATTCCCTGTAAAAGGTAATATACAGCAGTAGCACAGTATAATGCACATTGCCTGTTATAGGTAATATACAGCAGTAGCACAGTATAATGCACATTGCCTGTAATAGGTAACATACTGCAGTAGCACAGTATAATGCACATTGCCTGTAATAGGTAACATACAGCAGTAGCACAGTATAATGCACATTGCCTGTTATAGGTAATATACAGCAGTAGCACAGTATAATGCACATTGTCTGTAATAGGTAATATACTGCAGTAGCACAGTATAATACACATTGCCTGTAATAGGTAATATACAGCAGTAGCACAGTATAATACACATTGCCTGTAATAGGTAACATACAGCAGTAGCACAGTATAATGCACATTGCCTGTAATAGGTAATATACAGCAGTAGCACAGTATAATGCACATTGCCTGTTGTAGGTAATATACAGCAGTAGCACAGTATAATGCACATTGCCTGTAATAGGTAATATACAGCAGTAGCACAGTATAATGCACATTGCCTGTAATAGGTAATATACAGCAGTAGCACAGTATAATGCACATTGCCTGTAATAGGTAATATACAGCAGTAGCACAGTATAATGCACATTGCCTGTAATAGGTAATATACAGCAGTAGCACAGTATAATGCACATTGCCTGTAATAGGTAATATACAGCAGTAGGACAGTATAATGCACATTGCCTGTAATAGGTAATATACAGCAGTAGCACAGTATATTGCACATTGCCTGTAATAGGTAATATACAGCAGTAGCACAGTATAATGGACATTGCCTGTAATAGGTAATATACAGCAGTAGGACAGTATAATGGACATTGCCTATAATAGGTAATATACAGCAGTAGCACAGTATAATGCACATTGCCTGTAATAGGTAATATACAGCAGTAGCACAGTATAATGCACATTGCCTGTAATAGGTAATATACAGCAGTAGCACAGTATAATGCACATTGCCTGTAATAGGTAATATACAGCAGTAGCACAGTATAATGGACATTGCCTGTAATAGGTAATATACAGCAGTAGGACAGTATAATGGACATTGCCTGTAATAGGTAATATACAGCAGTAGCACAGTATAATGCACATTGCCTGTAATAGGTAATATACAGCAGTAGCACAGTATAATGCACATTGCCTGTAATAGGTAATATACAGCAGTAGCACAGTATAATGCACATTGCCTGTAATAGGTAATATACAGCAGTAGCACAGTATAATGCACATTGCCTGTAATAGGTAATATATAGCAGTAGCACAGTATAATGCACATTGCCTGTAATAGGTAATATACAGCAGTTGCACAGTATAATGGACATTGCCTATAATAGGTAACATACAGCAGTAGCACAGTATAATGCACATTGCCTGTAATAGGTAATATACAGCAGTAGCACAGTATAATGCACATTGCCTATAATAGCTAATATACAGCAGTAGCACAGTATAATGCACAGGTGCGTAGATTGCCTTTAATAGGTAATATACAGCAGTAGCACAGTATAATGTACATTGCCTGTAATAGGTTATATACAGCAGTAGCACAGTATAATGCACATTGCCTGTAATAGGTTATATACAGCAGTAGCACAGTATAATACACATTGCCTGTAATAGGTAATATACAGCAGTAGCACAGTATAATGTACATTTCCTGTAATAGGTAATATACAGTAGCAGCACAGTATAATGCACAGGTGAGTACATTGCCTGTAATAGGTAAAATACAGAAGGAGCACAGTATAATGCACATCGCCTGTAATAGGCAAAATACAGCAGTAGCACAGTATAATGCACATTGCCTGTAATAGGTAATATACAGCAGTAGCACAGTATAATGTACATTTCCTGTAATAGGTAATATACAGTAGCAGCACAGTATAATGCACAGGTGAGTACATTGCCTGTAATAGGTAAAATACAGAAGGAGCACAGTTTAATGCACATCGCGTGTATTAGGTAATATACAGCAGTAGAACAGTATAATGCACATTTCCTGTAATAGGTAATATACAGCAGTAGCACAGTATAATACACATTGCCTGTAATAGGTAATATACAGCAGTAGCACAGTATAATGCACATTGCCTGTAATAGGTAACATACACCAGTAGCACAGTATAATGCACATTGCCTGTAATAGGTAATATACAGCAGTAGCACAGTATAATGCACAATGCCTGTAATTGGTAATATACAGCAGTAGCACAGTATAATGCACATTGCCTGTAATAGGTAATATACAGCAGTAGCACAGTATAATGTACATTGCCTGTAATAGGTAATATACAGCAGTAGCACAGTATAATACACATTGCCTGTAATAGGTAATATACAGCAGTAGCACAGTATAATGCACAATGCCTGTAATTGGTAATATACAGCAGTAGCACAGTATAATGCACATTGCCTGTAATAGGTATATACAGTAGTAGCACAGTATAATGTACATTGCCTGTAATAGGTAATATACAGCAGTAGAAAAGTATAATACACATTGCCTGTAATAGGTAATATACAGCAGTAGCACAGTATAATGCACATTGCATGTAATAGGTAATATACAGTAGTAGCACAGTATAATGCACATTGCCTGTAATAGGTAATATACAGCAGTAGCACAGTATAATGCACATTGCCTGTAATAGGTAATATACAGCAGTAGCACAGTATAATACACAATGCCTGTAATAGGTAATATACAGTAGTAGCACAGTATAAAGCACATTGCCAGTAATAGATAATATACAGCAGTAGCAAAGTATAATGCATATTGCCTGTAATAGATAATATACAGTAGTAGCACAGTATAATGCACATTGCCAGTAATAGATAATATACAGCAGTAGCACAGTATAATGCACATTGCCTGTAATAGGTAATATACAGCAGTAGCACAGTATAATACACATTGCCTGTAATAGGTAATATACAGCAGTAGCACAGTATAATGCACATTGCCTGTAATAGGTAATATACAGCAATAGCACAGTATAATACACATTGCCTGTAAAAGGTAATATACAGCAGTAGCACAGTATAATGCACATTGCCTGTTATAGGTAATATACAGCAGGAGCACAGTATAATGCACATTGCCTGTAATAGGTAATATACAGCAGTAGCGCAGTATAATGCACATTGCCTGTAATAGGTAATATATAGCAGTAGCACAGTATAATGCACATTGCCTGTAATAGGTAATATACTGCAGTAGCACAGTATAATACACATTGCCTGTAATAGGTAATATACAGCAGTAGCACAGTATAATACACATTGCCTGTAATAGGTAATATACAGCAGTAGCACAGTATAATACACATTGCCTGTAATAGGTAACATACAGCAGTAGCACAGTATAATGCACATTGCCTGTAATAGGTAATATACAGCAGTAGCACAGTATAATGCACATTGCCTGTTGTAGGTAATATACAGCAGTAGCACAGTATAATGCACATTGCCTGTAATAGGTAATATACAGCAGTAGCATAGTATAATGCACATTGCCTGTAATAGGTAATATACAGTAGTAGCACAGTATAATGCACATCGCCTGTAATAGGTAATATACAGCAGTAGCATAGTATAATGCACATTGCCTGTAATAGGTAATATACAGCAGTAGCACAGTATAATGCACATTGCCTGTAATAGGTAATATACAGCAGTAGCACAGTATAATGCACATTGCCTGTAATAGGTAATATACAGCAGTAGCACAGTATAATGGACATTGCCTGTAATAGGTACTATACAGCAGTAGCACAGTATAATGCACATTGCCTGTAATAGGTAATATACAGCAGTAGTACAGTATAATGCACATTGCCTGTAATAGGTAATATACAGCAGTAGCACAGTATAATGCACATTGCCTGTAATAGGTAATATACAGCAGTAGTACACTATAATGCACATTGCCTGTAATAGGTAATATACAGCAGTAGCACAGTATAATGCACATTGGCTGTAATAGGTAATATACAGCAGTAGCACAGTATAATGGACATTGCCTGTAATAGGTAATATACAGCAGCAGGACAGTATAATGGACATTGCCTGTAATAGGTAATATACAGCAGTAGCACAGTATAATGCACATTGCCTGTTATAGGTAATATACAGCAGTAGCACAGTATAATGCACATTGCCTGTAATATGTAATATACAGCAGTAGCACAGTATAATACATATTGCCTGTAATAGGTAATATACAGTAGTAGCACAGTATAAAGCACATTGCCAGTAATAGATAATATACAGCAGTAGCACAGTATAATGCACATTGCCTGTAATAGGTTATATACAGCAGTAGCACAGTATAATGCACATTGCCTGTAATAGGTTATATACAGCAGTAGCACAGTATAATGCACATTGCCTGTAATAGGTAATATACAGCAGCAGCACAGTATAATGCACATTGCCTGTAATAGGTAATATACAGCAGTAGCACAGTATAATGTACATTTCCTGTAATAGGTAATATACAGTAGCAGCACAGTATAATGCACAGGTGAGTACATTGCCTGTAATAGGTAATATACAGCAGTAGCACAGTATAATGGACATTGCCTGTATTAGGTAATATACAGCAGTAGAACAGTATATTGCACATTTCCTGTAATAGGTAATATACAGCAGTAGCACAGTATAATGCACATTGCCTGTAATAGGTAATATACAGTAGCAGCACAGTATAATGCACAGGTGAGTACATTGCCTGTAATAGGTAATATACAGCAGTAGCACAGTATAATGCACATTGCCTGTAATAGGTAATATACTGCAGTAGCACAGTATAATACACATTGCCTGTAATAGGTAATATACAGCAGTAGCACAGTATAATACACATTGCCTGTAATAGGTAATATACAGCAGTAGCACAGTATAATACACATTGCCTGTAATAGGTAATATACAGTAGTAGCACAGTATAATGCACATTGCCTGTAATAGGTAATATACACCAGTAGCACAGTATAATGCACATTGCCTGTAATAGGTAATATACAGCAGTAGCACAGTATAATGCACATTGCCTGTTGTAGGTAATATACAGCAGTAGCACAGTATAATGCACATTGCCTGTAATAGGTAATATACAGCAGTAGCATAGTATAATGCACATTGCCTGTAATAGGTAATATACAGTAGTAGCACAGTATAATGCACATCGCCTGTAATAGGTAATATACAGCAGTAGCATAGTATAATGCACATTGCCTGTAATAGGTAATATACAGCAGTAGCACAGTATAATGCACATTGCCTGTAATAGGTAATATACAGCAGTAGCACAGTATAATGCACATTGCCTGTAATAGGTAATATACAGCAGTAGCACAGTATAATGGACATTGCCTGTAATAGGTACTATACAGCAGTAGCACAGTATAATGCACATTGCCTGTAATAGGTAATATACAGCAGTAGTACAGTATAATGCACATTGCCTGTAATAGGTAATATACAGCAGTAGCACAGTATAATGCACATTGCCTGTAATAGGTAATATACAGCAGTAGTACACTATAATGCACATTGCCTGTAATAGGTAATATACAGCAGTAGCACAGTATAATGCACATTGGCTGTAATAGGTAATATACAGCAGTAGCACAGTATAATGGACATTGCCTGTAATAGGTAATATACAGCAGCAGGACAGTATAATGGACATTGCCTGTAATAGGTAATATACAGCAGTAGCACAGTATAATGCACATTGCCTGTTATAGGTAATATACAGCAGTAGCACAGTATAATGCACATTGCCTGTAATATGTAATATACAGCAGTAGCACAGTATAATACATATTGCCTGTAATAGGTAATATACAGTAGTAGCACAGTATAAAGCACATTGCCAGTAATAGATAATATACAGCAGTAGCACAGTATAATGCACATTGCCTGTAATAGGTTATATACAGCAGTAGCACAGTATAATGCACATTGCCTGTAATAGGTTATATACAGCAGTAGCACAGTATAATGCACATTGCCTGTAATAGGTAATATACAGCAGCAGCACAGTATAATGCACATTGCCTGTAATAGGTAATATACAGCAGTAGCACAGTATAATGTACATTTCCTGTAATAGGTAATATACAGTAGCAGCACAGTATAATGCACAGGTGAGTACATTGCCTGTAATAGGTAATATACAGCAGTAGCACAGTATAATGGACATTGCCTGTATTAGGTAATATACAGCAGTAGAACAGTATATTGCACATTTCCTGTAATAGGTAATATACAGCAGTAGCACAGTATAATGCACATTGCCTGTAATAGGTAATATACAGCAGTAGCACAGTATAATGCACATTGCCTGTAATAGGTAATATACAGCAGTAGCACATTATAATGCACATTGCCTGTAATAGGTAATATACAGCAGTAGCACAGTATAATGCACATTGCCTGTAATAGGTAATATACAGCAGTAGCACAGTATAAAGCACATTGCCAGTAATAGATAATATACAGCAGTAGCACAGTATAATGCATATTGCCTGTAATAGATAATATACAGCAGTAGCACAGGATAATGCACCTTGCCTGTAATAGGTAATATACAGCAGTAGCACAGTATAATGCACATTGCCTGTAATAGGTAATATACAGCAGTAGCACAGTATAATGCACATTGCCTGTAATAGGTAATATACAGCAGTAGCACAGTATAAAGCACATTGCCTGTAATAGGTAATATACAGCAGTAGCACAGTATAATGCACATTGCCTGTAATAGATAATATACAGCAGTAGCACAGTATAATGCACATTGCCTGTAATAGGTAATATACAGCAGTAGCACAGTATAATGTACATTGCCTGTAATAGGTAATACACAGCAGTAGCACAGTATAATGCACATTGCCTGTAATAGGTAATATACAGCAGTAGCACAGTATAAAGCACATTGCCTGTAATAGGTAATATACAGCAGTAGCACAGTATAATGAACATTGCCTGTAATAGGTAATATACAGCAGTAGCACAGTATAATGCACATTGCCTGTAATAGGTAATATACAGCAGTAGCACAGTATAATACACATTGCCTGTAATAGGTAATATACAGCAGTAGCACAGTATAATGAACATTGCCTGTAATAGGTAATATACAGCAGTAGCACAGTATAATACACATTGCCTGTAATAGGTATATACAGCAGTAGCACAGTATAATGCACAATGCCTGTAATTGGTAATATACAGCAGTAGCACAGTATAATGCACATTGCCTGTAATAGATAATATACAGTAGTAGCACAGTATAATGCACATTGCCTGTAATAGGTAATATACAGCAGTAGCACAGTATAATGCACATTGCCTGTAATAGGTAATATACAGCAGTAGCACAGTATAATGCACATTGCCTATAATAGGTAATATACAGCAGGAGCACAGTGTAATACACAGGTGCTTACATTGCCTGTAATAGGTAATATACAGCAGTAGCACAGTATAATACACATTGCCTGTAATAGGTAATATACAGCAGTAGCACAGTATAATGCACATTGCCTATAATAGGTAATATACAGCAGTAGCACAGTATAATGCACAGGTGCATATATTACCTTTAATAGGTAATATACAGCAGTAGCATAGTATAATACACATTCCCTGTAAAAGGTAATATACAGCAGTAGCACAGTATAATGCACATTGCCTGTAATAGGTAATATACAGCAGTAGCACAGTATAATACACATTCCCTGTAAAAGGTAATATACAGCAGTAGCACAGTATAATGCACATTGCCTGTTATAGGTAATATACAGCAGTAGCACAGTATAATGCACATTGCCTGTAATAGGTAACATACTGCAGTAGCACAGTATAATGCACATTGCCTGTAATAGGTAACATACAGCAGTAGCACAGTATAATGCACATTGCCTGTTATAGGTAATATACAGCAGTAGCACAGTATAATGCACATTGCCTGTAATAGGTAATATACTGCAGTAGCACAGTATAATACACATTGCCTGTAATAGGTAATATACAGCAGTAGCACAGTATAATACACATTGCCTGTAATAGGTAACATACAGCAGTAGCACAGTATAATGCACATTGCCTGTAATAGGTAATATACAGCAGTAGCACAGTATAATGCACATTGCCTGTTATAGGTAATATACAGCAGTAGCACAGTATAATGCACATTGCCTGTAATAGGTAACATACTGCAGTAGCACAGTATAATGCACATTGCCTGTAATAGGTAACATACAGCAGTAGCACAGTATAATGCACATTGCCTGTTGTAGGTAATATACAGCAGTAGCACAGTATAATGCACATTGCCTGTAATAGGTAATATACAGCAGTAGCACAGTATAATGCACATTGCCTGTAATAGGTAATATACAGCAGTAGCGCAGTATAATGCACATTGCCTGTAATAGGTAATATATAGCAGTAGCACAGTATAATGCACATTGCCTGTAATAGGTATATACAGTAGTAGCACAGTATAATGTACATTGCCTGTAATAGGTAAAATACAGCAGTAGAAAAGTATAATACACATTGCCTGTAATAGGTAATATACAGCAGTAGCACAGTATAATGCACATTGCCTGTAATAGGTAATATACAGCAGTAGCACAGTATAATGCACATTGCCTGTAATAGGTTATATACAGCAGTAGCACAGTATAATGCACATTGCCTGTAATAGGTAATATACAGTAGCAGCACAGTATAATGCACATTGCCTGTAATAGGTAATATACAGCAGTAGAACAGTATAATGGACATTGCCTGTATTAGGTAATATACAGCAGTAGCACAGTATAATGCACATTGCCTGTAATAGGTAATATACAGCAGTAGCACAGTATAATGCACATTGCCTGTAATAGGTAATATACAGCAGTAGCACAGTATAAAGCACATTGCCAGTAATAGATAATATACAGCAGTAGCAAAGTATAATGCATATTGCCTGTAATAGATAATATACAGCAGTAGCACAGTATAATGCACATTGCCTGTAATAGGTAATATACAGCAGTAGCACAGTATAATGCACATTGCCTGTAATAGGTAATATACAGCAGTAGCACAGTATAATGCACATTGCCTGTAATAGGTAATATACAGCAGTAGCACAGTATAATGCACATTGCCTGTAATAGGTAATATACAGCAGTAGCACAGTATAATGCACATTGCCTGTAATAGGTAATATACAGCAGTAGCACAGTATAATGCACATTGCCTGTAATAGGTAATATACAGCAGTAGCACAGTATAATGTACATTTCCTGTAATAGGTAATAAACAGTAGCAGCACAGTATAATGCACAGGTGAGTACATTGCCTGTAATAGGTAAAATACAGAAGGAGCACAGTATAATGCACATCGCCTGTATTAGGTAATATACAGCAGTAGAACAGCATAATGCACATTTCCTGTAATAGGTAATATACAGCAGTAGCACAGTATAATACACATTGCCTGTAATAGGTAATATACAGCAGTAGCACAGTATAATACACATTGCCTGTAATAGGTAATATACAGCAGTAGCACAGTATAATGGACATTGCCTGTAATAGGTAATATACAGCAGTAGCACAGTATAATGCACAATGCCTGTAATTGGTAATATACAGCAGTAGCACAGTATAATGCACATTGCCTGTAATAGGTATATACAGTAGTAGCACAGTATAATGTACATTGCCTGTAATAGGTAATATACAGCAGTAGAAAAGTATAATACACATTGCCTGTAATAGGTAATATACAGCAGTAGCACAGTATAATGCACATTGCCTGTAATAGGTAATATACAGCAGTAGCACAGTATAATACATATTGCCTGTAATAGGTAATATACAGTAGTAGCACAGTATAAAGCACATTGCCAGTAATAGATAATATACAGCAGTAGCAAAGTATAATGCATATTGCCTGTTATAGATAATATACAGTAGTAGCACAGTATAATGCACATTGCCTGTTATAGGTAATATACAGCAGTAGCACAGTATAATGCACATTGCCTGTAATAGGTAATATACAGCAGTAGCACAGTATAATGCACATTGCCTGTAATAGGTAATATACAGCAGTAGCACATTATAATGCACATTGCCTGTAATAGGTAATATACAGCAGTAGCACAGTATAATGCACATTGCCTGTAATAGGTAATATACAGCAGTAGCACAGTATAAAGCACATTGCCAGTAATAGATAATATACAGCAGTAGCACAGTATAATGCATATTGCCTGTAATAGATAATATACAGCAGTAGCACAGGATAATGCACCTTGCCTGTAATAGGTAATATACAGCAGTAGCACAGTATAATGCACATTGCCTGTAATAGGTAATATACAGCAGTAGCACAGTATAATGCACATTGCCTGTAATAGGTAATATACAGCAGTAGCACAGTATAAAGCACATTGCCTGTAATAGGTAATATACAGCAGTAGCACAGTATAATGCACATTGCCTGTAATAGGTAATATACAGCAGTAGCACAGTATAATGCACATTGCCTGTAATAGATAATATACAGCAGTAGCACAGTATAATGCACATTGCCTGTAATAGGTAATATACAGCAGTAGCACAGTATAATGTACATTGCCTGTAATAGGTAATACACAGCAGTAGCACAGTATAATGCACATTGCCTGTAATAGGTAATATACAGCAGTAGCACAGTATAAAGCACATTGCCTGTAATAGGTAATATACAGCAGTAGCACAGTATAATGAACATTGCCTGTAATAGGTAATATACAGCAGTAGCACAGTATAATGCACATTGCCTGTAATAGGTAATATACAGCAGTAGCACAGTATAATACACATTGCCTGTAATAGGTAATATACAGCAGTAGCACAGTATAATGAACATTGCCTGTAATAGGTAATATACAGCAGTAGCACAGTATAATACACATTGCCTGTAATAGGTATATACAGCAGTAGCACAGTATAATGCACAATGCCTGTAATTGGTAATATACAGCAGTAGCACAGTATAATGCACATTGCCTGTAATAGATAATATACAGTAGTAGCACAGTATAATGCACATTGCCTGTAATAGGTAATATACAGCAGTAGCACAGTATAATGCACATTGCCTGTAATAGGTAATATACAGCAGTAGCACAGTATAATGCACATTGCCTATAATAGGTAATATACAGCAGGAGCACAGTGTAATACACAGGTGCTTACATTGCCTGTAATAGGTAATATACAGCAGTAGCACAGTATAATACACATTGCCTGTAATAGGTAATATACAGCAGTAGCACAGTATAATGCACATTGCCTATAATAGGTAATATACAGCAGTAGCACAGTATAATGCACAGGTGCATATATTACCTTTAATAGGTAATATACAGCAGTAGCATAGTATAATACACATTCCCTGTAAAAGGTAATATACAGCAGTAGCACAGTATAATGCACATTGCCTGTAATAGGTAATATACAGCAGTAGCACAGTATAATACACATTCCCTGTAAAAGGTAATATACAGCAGTAGCACAGTATAATGCACATTGCCTGTTATAGGTAATATACAGCAGTAGCACAGTATAATGCACATTGCCTGTAATAGGTAACATACTGCAGTAGCACAGTATAATGCACATTGCCTGTAATAGGTAACATACAGCAGTAGCACAGTATAATGCACATTGCCTGTTATAGGTAATATACAGCAGTAGCACAGTATAATGCACATTGCCTGTAATAGGTAATATACTGCAGTAGCACAGTATAATACACATTGCCTGTAATAGGTAATATACAGCAGTAGCACAGTATAATACACATTGCCTGTAATAGGTAACATACAGCAGTAGCACAGTATAATGCACATTGCCTGTAATAGGTAATATACAGCAGTAGCACAGTATAATGCACATTGCCTGTTATAGGTAATATACAGCAGTAGCACAGTATAATGCACATTGCCTGTAATAGGTAACATACTGCAGTAGCACAGTATAATGCACATTGCCTGTAATAGGTAACATACAGCAGTAGCACAGTATAATGCACATTGCCTGTTGTAGGTAATATACAGCAGTAGCACAGTATAATGCACATTGCCTGTAATAGGTAATATACAGCAGTAGCACAGTATAATGCACATTGCCTGTAATAGGTAATATACAGCAGTAGCGCAGTATAATGCACATTGCCTGTAATAGGTAATATATAGCAGTAGCACAGTATAATGCACATTGCCTGTAATAGGTAATATACTGCAGTAGCACAGTATAATACACATTGCCTGTAATAGGTAATATACAGCAGTAGCACAGTATAATACACATTGCCTGTAATAGGTAATATACAGCAGTAGCACAGTATAATACACATTGCCTGTAATAGGTAATATACAGCAGTAGCACAGTATAATACACATTGCCTGTAATAGGTAACATACAGCAGTAGCACAGTATAATGCACATTGCCTGTAATAGGTAATATACAGCAGTAGCACAGTATAATGCACATTGCCTGTTGTAGGTAATATACAGCAGTAGCACAGTATAATGCACATTGCCTGTAATAGGTAATATACAGCAGTAGCATAGTATAATGCACATTGCCTGTAATAGGTAATATACAGTAGTAGCACAGTATAATGCACATCGCCTGTAATAGGTAATATACAGCAGTAGCATAGTATAATGCACATTGCCTGTAATAGGTAATATACAGCAGTAGCACAGTATAATGCACATTGCCTGTAATAGGTAATATACAGCAGTAGCACAGTATAATGCACATTGCCTGTAATAGGTAATATACAGCAGTAGCACAGTATAATGGACATTGCCTGTAATAGGTACTATACAGCAGTAGCACAGTATAATGCACATTGCCTGTAATAGGTAATATACAGCAGTAGTACAGTATAATGCACATTGCCTGTAATAGGTAATATACAGCAGTAGCACAGTATAATGCACATTGCCTGTAATAGGTAATATACAGCAGTAGTACACTATAATGCACATTGCCTGTAATAGGTAATATACAGCAGTAGCACAGTATAATGCACATTGCCTGTAATAGGTAATATACAGCAGTAGCACAGTATAATGCACATTGCCTGTAATAGGTAATATACAGCAGTAGCACAGTATAATGCACATTGGCTGTAATAGGTAATATACAGCAGTAGCACAGTATAATGGACATTGCCTGTAATAGGTAATATACAGCAGCAGGACAGTATAATGGACATTGCCTGTAATAGGTAATATACAGCAGTAGCACAGTATAATGCACATTGCCTGTTATAGGTAATATACAGCAGTAGCACAGTATAATGCACATTGCCTGTAATATGTAATATACAGCAGTAGCACAGTATAATACATATTGCCTGTAATAGGTAATATACAGTAGTAGCACAGTATAAAGCACATTGCCAGTAATAGATAATATACAGCAGTAGCACAGTATAATGCACATTGCCTGTAATAGGTTATATACAGCAGTAGCACAGTATAATGCACATTGCCTGTAATAGGTTATATACAGCAGTAGCACAGTATAATGCACATTGCCTGTAATAGGTAATATACAGCAGCAGCACAGTATAATGTACATTTCCTGTAATAGGTAATATACAGTAGCAGCACAGTATAATGCACAGGTGAGTACTTTGCCTGTAATAGGTAAAATACAGAAGGAGCACAGTATAATGCACATCGCCTGTAATAGGCAATATACAGCAGTAGCACAGTATAATGTACATTTCCTGTAATAGGTAATATACAGTAGCAGCACAGTATAATGCACAGGTGAGTACTTTGCCTGTAATAGGTAAAATACAGAAGGAGCACAGTATAATGTACATTTCCTGTAATAGGTAATATACAGCAGTAGCACAGTATAATGCACATTGCCTGTAATAGGTAATATACAGCAGTAGCACAGTATAATGGACATTGCCTGTATTAGGTAATATACAGCAGTAGAACAGTATATTGCACATTTCCTGTAATAGGTAATATACAGCAGTAGCACAGTATAATACACATTGCCTGTAATAGGTAATATACAGCAGTAGCACAGTATAATGCACATTGCCTGTAATAGGTATATACAGTAGTAGCACAGTATAATGTACATTGCCTGTAATAGGTAAAATACAGCAGTAGAAAAGTATAATACACATTGCCTGTAATAGGTAATATACAGCAGTAGCACAGTATAATGCACATTGCCTGTAATAGGTAATATACAGCAGTAGCACAGTATAATGCACATTGCCTGTAATAGGTAATATACAGCAGTAGCACAGTATAATGCACATTGCCTGTAATAGGTAACATACAGCAGTAGCACAGTACAATGCACATTGCCTGTAATAGGTAATATACAGCAGTAGCACAGTATAATACACATTGCCTGTAATAGGTAATATACAGCAGTAGCACAGTATAATGCACATTGCCTATAATAGGTAATATACAGCAGTAGCACAGTATAATGCACAGGTGCATATATTACCTTTAATAGGTAATATACAGCAGTAGCACAGTATAATACACATTCCCTGTAAAAGGTAATATACAGCAGTAGCACAGTATAATGCACATTGCCTGTAATAGGTAATATACAGCAGTAGCACAGTATAATACACATTGCCTGTAATAGGTAATATACAGCAGTAGCACAGTATAATACACATTCCCTGTAAAAGGTAATATACAGCAGTAGCACAGTATAATGCACATTGCCTGTTATAGGTAATATACAGCAGTAGCACAGTATAATGCACAGGTGCATATATTACCTTTAATAGGTAATATACAGCAGTAGCACAGTATAATACACATTCCCTGTAAAAGGTAATATACAGCAGTAGCACAGTATAATGCACATTGCCTGTAATAGGTAATATACAGCAGTAGCACAGTATAATACACATTGCCTGTAATAGGTAATATACAGCAGTAGCACAGTATAATACACATTCCCTGTAAAAGGTAATATACAGCAGTAGCACAGTATAATGCACATTGCCTGTTATAGGTAATATACAGCAGTAGCACAGTATAATGCACATTGCCTGTAATAGGTAACATACTGCAGTAGCACAGTATAATGCACATTGCCTGTAATAGGTAACATACAGCAGTAGCACAGTATAATGCACATTGCCTGTTATAGGTAATATACAGCAGTAGCACAGTATAATGCACATTGTCTGTAATAGGTAATATACTGCAGTAGCACAGTATAATACACATTGCCTGTAATAGGTAATATACAGCAGTAGCACAGTATAATACACATTGCCTGTAATAGGTAACATACAGCAGTAGCACAGTATAATGCACATTGCCTGTAATAGGTAATATACAGCAGTAGCACAGTATAATGCACATTGCCTGTTGTAGGTAATATACAGCAGTAGCACAGTATAATGCACATTGCCTGTAATAGGTAATATACAGCAGTAGCACAGTATAATGCACATTGCCTGTAATAGGTAATATACAGCAGTAGCACAGTATAATGCACATTGCCTGTAATAGGTAATATACAGCAGTAGGACAGTATAATGCATATTGCCTGTAATAGGTAATATACAGCAGTAGCACAGTATAATGCACATTGCCTGTAATAGGTAATATACAGCAGTAGGACAGTATAATGCACATTGCCTGTAATAGGTAATATACAGCAGTAGCACAGTATATTGCACATTGCCTGTAATAGGTAATATACAGCAGTAGCACAGTATAATGGACATTGCCTGTAATAGGTAATATACAGCAGTAGGACAGTATAATGGACATTGCCTATAATAGGTAATATACAGCAGTAGCACAGTATAATGCACATTGCCTGTAATAGGTAATATACAGCAGTAGCACAGTATAATGCACATTGCCTGTAATAGGTAATATACAGCAGTAGCACAGTATAATGCACATTGCCTGTAATAGGTAATATACAGCAGTAGCACAGTATAATGGACATTGCCTGTAATAGGTAATATACAGCAGTAGGACAGTATAATGGACATTGCCTGTAATAGGTAATATACAGCAGTAGCACAGTATAATGCACATTGCCTGTAATAGGTAATATACAGCAGTAGCACAGTATAATGCACATTGCCTGTAATAGGTAATATACAGCAGTAGCACAGTATAATGCACATTGCCTGTAATAGGTAATATACAGCAGTAGCACAGTATAATGCACATTGCCTGTAATAGGTAATATATAGCAGTAGCACAGTATAATGCACATTGCCTGTAATAGGTAATATACAGCAGTTGCACAGTATAATGGACATTGCCTATAATAGGTAACATACAGCAGTAGCACAGTATAATGCACATTGCCTGTAATAGGTAATATACAGCAGTAGCACAGTATAATGCACATTGCCTATAATAGCTAATATACAGCAGTAGCACAGTATAATGCACAGGTGCGTAGATTGCCTTTAATAGGTAATATACAGCAGTAGCACAGTATAATGTACATTGCCTGTAATAGGTTATATACAGCAGTAGCACAGTATAATGCACATTGCCTGTAATAGGTTATATACAGCAGTAGCACAGTATAATACACATTGCCTGTAATAGGTAATATACAGCAGTAGCACAGTATAATGTACATTTCCTGTAATAGGTAATATACAGTAGCAGCACAGTATAATGCACAGGTGAGTACATTGCCTGTAATAGGTAAAATACAGAAGGAGCACAGTATAATGCACATCGCCTGTAATAGGCAAAATACAGCAGTAGCACAGTATAATGCACATTGCCTGTAATAGGTAATATACAGCAGTAGCACAGTATAATGTACATTTCCTGTAATAGGTAATATACAGTAGCAGCACAGTATAATGCACAGGTGAGTACATTGCCTGTAATAGGTAAAATACAGAAGGAGCACAGTTTAATGCACATCGCGTGTATTAGGTAATATACAGCAGTAGAACAGTATAATGCACATTTCCTGTAATAGGTAATATACAGCAGTAGCACAGTATAATACACATTGCCTGTAATAGGTAATATACAGCAGTAGCACAGTATAATGCACATTGCCTGTAATAGGTAACATACACCAGTAGCACAGTATAATGCACATTGCCTGTAATAGGTAATATACAGCAGTAGCACAGTATAATGCACAATGCCTGTAATTGGTAATATACAGCAGTAGCACAGTATAATGCACATTGCCTGTAATAGGTAATATACAGCAGTAGCACAGTATAATGTACATTGCCTGTAATAGGTAATATACAGCAGTAGCACAGTATAATACACATTGCCTGTAATAGGTAATATACAGCAGTAGCACAGTATAATGCACAATGCCTGTAATTGGTAATATACAGCAGTAGCACAGTATAATGCACATTGCCTGTAATAGGTATATACAGTAGTAGCACAGTATAATGTACATTGCCTGTAATAGGTAATATACAGCAGTAGAAAAGTATAATACACATTGCCTGTAATAGGTAATATACAGCAGTAGCACAGTATAATGCACATTGCCTGTAATAGGTAATATACAGCAGTAGCACAGTATAATACACAATGCCTGTAATAGGTAATATACAGTAGTAGCACAGTATAAAGCACATTGCCAGTAATAGATAATATACAGCAGTAGCAAAGTATAATGCATATTGCCTGTAATAGATAATATACAGTAGTAGCACAGTATAATGCACATTGCCAGTAATAGATAATATACAGCAGTAGCACAGTATAATGCACATTGCCTGTAATAGGTAATATACAGCAGTAGCACAGTATAATACACATTGCCTGTAATAGGTAATATACAGCAGTAGCACAGTATAATGCACATTGCCTGTAATAGGTAATATACAGCAATAGCACAGTATAATACACATTGCCTGTAAAAGGTAATATACAGCAGTAGCACAGTATAATGCACATTGCCTGTTATAGGTAATATACAGCAGGAGCACAGTATAATGCACATTGCCTGTAATAGGTAATATACAGCAGTAGCGCAGTATAATGCACATTGCCTGTAATAGGTAATATATAGCAGTAGCACAGTATAATGCACATTGCCTGTAATAGGTAATATACTGCAGTAGCACAGTATAATACACATTGCCTGTAATAGGTAATATACAGCAGTAGCACAGTATAATACACATTGCCTGTAATAGGTAATATACAGCAGTAGCACAGTATAATACACATTGCCTGTAATAGGTAATATACAGCAGTAGCACAGTATAATACACATTGCCTGTAATAGGTAACATACAGCAGTAGCACAGTATAATGCACATTGCCTGTAATAGGTAATATACAGCAGTAGCACAGTATAATGCACATTGCCTGTTGTAGGTAATATACAGCAGTAGCACAGTATAATGCACATTGCCTGTAATAGGTAATATACAGCAGTAGCATAGTATAATGCACATTGCCTGTAATAGGTAATATACAGTAGTAGCACAGTATAATGCACATCGCCTGTAATAGGTAATATACAGCAGTAGCATAGTATAATGCACATTGCCTGTAATAGGTAATATACAGCAGTAGCACAGTATAATGCACATTGCCTGTAATAGGTAATATACAGCAGTAGCACAGTATAATGCACATTGCCTGTAATAGGTAATATACAGCAGTAGCACAGTATAATGGACATTGCCTGTAATAGGTACTATACAGCAGTAGCACAGTATAATGCACATTGCCTGTAATAGGTAATATACAGCAGTAGTACAGTATAATGCACATTGCCTGTAATAGGTAATATACAGCAGTAGCACAGTATAATGCACATTGCCTGTAATAGGTAATATACAGCAGTAGTACACTATAATGCACATTGCCTGTAATAGGTAATATACAGCAGTAGCACAGTATAATGCACATTGGCTGTAATAGGTAATATACAGCAGTAGCACAGTATAATGGACATTGCCTGTAATAGGTAATATACAGCAGCAGGACAGTATAATGGACATTGCCTGTAATAGGTAATATACAGCAGTAGCACAGTATAATGCACATTGCCTGTTATAGGTAATATACAGCAGTAGCACAGTATAATGCACATTGCCTGTAATATGTAATATACAGCAGTAGCACAGTATAATACATATTGCCTGTAATAGGTAATATACAGTAGTAGCACAGTATAAAGCACATTGCCAGTAATAGATAATATACAGCAGTAGCACAGTATAATGCACATTGCCTGTAATAGGTTATATACAGCAGTAGCACAGTATAATGCACATTGCCTGTAATAGGTAATATACAGCAGCAGCACAGTATAATGCACATTGCCTGTAATAGGTAATATACAGCAGTAGAACAGTATAATGCACATTGCCTGTAATAGGTAATATACAGCAGTAGCACAGTATAATGTACATTTCCTGTAATAGGTAATATACAGTAGCAGCACAGTATAATGCACAGGTGAGTACTTTGCCTGTAATAGGTAAAATACAGAAGGAGCACAGTATAATGCACATCGCCTGTAATAGGCAATATACAGCAGTAGCACAGTATAATGTACATTTCCTGTAATAGGTAATATACAGTAGCAGCACAGTATAATGCACAGGTGAGTACATTGCCTGTAATAGGTAATATACAGCAGTAGCACAGTATAATGGACATTGCCTGTATTAGGTAATATACAGCAGTAGAACAGTATATTGCACATTTCCTGTAATAGGTAATATACAGCAGTAGCACAGTATAATGCACATTGCCTGTAATAGGTAATATACAGCAGTAGCACAGTATAATACACATTGCCTGTAATAGGTAATATACAGCAGTAGCACAGTATAATGCACATTGCCTGTAATAGGTATATACAGTAGTAGCACAGTATAATGTACATTGCCTGTAATAGGTAAAATACAGCAGTAGAAAAGTATAATACACATTGCCTGTAATAGGTAATATACAGCAGTAGCACAGTATAATGCACATTGCCTGTAATAGGTAATATACAGCAGTAGCACAGTATAATGCACATTGCCTGTAATAGGTTATATACAGCAGTAGCACAGTATAATGCACATTGCCTGTAATAGGTAATATACAGTAGCAGCACAGTATAATGCACATTGCCTGTAATAGGTAATATACAGCAGTAGAACAGTATAATGGACATTGCCTGTATTAGGTAATATACAGCAGTAGAACAGTATAATGTACATTGCCTGTAATAGGTAATATACAGCAGTAGCACAGTATAATACACATTGCCTGTAATAGGTATATACAGTAGTAGCACAGTATAATGCACATTGCCTGTAATAGGTAATATACAGCAGTAGAAAAGTATAATGCACATTGCCTGTAATAGGTAATATACAGCAGTAGCACAGTATAATGCACATTGCCTGTAATAGGTATATACAGTAGTAGCACAGTATAATGCACAGGTGTGTATATATCGCCTGTAATAGGTAATATACAGCAGTAGCACAGTATAATGCACATTGCCTGTAATAGGTAATATACAGCAGTAGCACAGTATAATGCACATTGCCTGTAATAGGTAATATACAGCAGTAGCACAGTATAATGCACATTGCCTGTAATAGGTAATATACAGCAGTAGCACAGTATAAAGCACATTGCCAGTAATAGATAATATACAGCAGTAGCAAAGTATAATGCATATTGCCTGTAATAGATAATATACAGCAGTAGCACAGTATAATGCACATTGCCTGTAATAGGTAATATACAGCAGTAGCACAGTATAATGCACATTGCCTGTAATAGGTAATATACAGCAGTAGCACAGTATAATGCACATTGCCTGTAATAGGTAATATACAGCAGTAGCACAGTATAATGCACATTGCCTGTAATAGGTAATATACAGCAGTAGCACAGTATAATGCACATTGCCTGTAATAGGTAATATACAGCAGTAGCACAGTATAATGCACATTGCCTGTAATAGGTAATATACAGCAGTAGCACAGTATAATGCACATTGCCTGTAATAGGTAATATACAGCAGTAGCACAGTATAATGTACATTTCCTGTAATAGGTAATAAACAGTAGCAGCACAGTATAATGCACAGGTGAGTACATTGCCTGTAATAGGTAAAATACAGAAGGAGCACAGTATAATGCACATTTCCTGTAATAGGTAATATACAGCAGTAGCACAGTATAATACACATTGCCTGTAATAGGTAATATATACACCAGTAGCACAGTATAATGCACATTGCCTGTAATAGGTAATATACAGCAGTAGCACAGTATAATACACATTGCCTGTAATAGGTAATATACAGCAGTAGCACAGTATAATGGACATTGCCTGTAATAGGTAATATACAGCAGTAGCACAGTATAATGCACAATGCCTGTAATTGGTAATATACAGCAGTAGCACAGTATAATGCACATTGCCTGTAATAGGTATATACAGTAGTAGCACAGTATAATGTACATTGCCTGTAATAGGTAATATACAGCAGTAGAAAAGTATAATACACATTGCCTGTAATAGGTAATATACAGCAGTAGCACAGTATAATGCACATTGCCTGTAATAGGTAATATACAGCAGTAGCACAGTATAATACATATTGCCTGTAATAGGTAATATACAGTAGTAGCACAGTATAAAGCACATTGCCAGTAATAGATAATATACAGCAGTAGCAAAGTATAATGCATATTGCCTGTTATAGATAATATACAGTAGTAGCACAGTATAATGCACATTGCCTGTTATAGGTAATATACAGCAGTAGCACAGTATAATGCACATTGCCTGTAATAGGTAATATACAGCAGTAGCACAGTATAATGCACATTGCCTGTAATAGGTAATATACAGCAGTAGCACATTATAATGCACATTGCCTGTAATAGGTAATATACAGCAGTAGCACAGTATAATGCACATTGCCTGTAATAGGTAATATACAGCAGTAGCACAGTATAAAGCACATTGCCAGTAATAGATAATATACAGCAGTAGCACAGTATAATGCATATTGCCTGTAATAGATAATATACAGCAGTAGCACAGGATAATGCACCTTGCCTGTAATAGGTAATATACAGCAGTAGCACAGTATAATGCACATTGCCTGTAATAGGTAATATACAGCAGTAGCACAGTATAATGCACATTGCCTGTAATAGGTAATATACAGCAGTAGCACAGTATAAAGCACATTGCCTGTAATAGGTAATATACAGCAGTAGCACAGTATAATGCACATTGCCTGTAATAGATAATATACAGCAGTAGCACAGTATAATGCACATTGCCTGTAATAGGTAATATACAGCAGTAGCACAGTATAATGTACATTGCCTGTAATAGGTAATACACAGCAGTAGCACAGTATAATGCACATTGCCTGTAATAGGTAATATACAGCAGTAGCACAGTATAAAGCACATTGCCTGTAATAGGTAATATACAGCAGTAGCACAGTATAATGAACATTGCCTGTAATAGGTAATATACAGCAGTAGCACAGTATAATGCACATTGCCTGTAATAGGTAATATACAGCAGTAGCACAGTATAATACACATTGCCTGTAATAGGTAATATACAGCAGTAGCACAGTATAATGAACATTGCCTGTAATAGGTAATATACAGCAGTAGCACAGTATAATACACATTGCCTGTAATAGGTATATACAGCAGTAGCACAGTATAATGCACAATGCCTGTAATTGGTAATATACAGCAGTAGCACAGTATAATGCACATTGCCTGTAATAGATAATATACAGTAGTAGCACAGTATAATGCACATTGCCTGTAATAGGTAATATACAGCAGTAGCACAGTATAATGCACATTGCCTGTAATAGGTAATATACAGCAGTAGCACAGTATAATGCACATTGCCTATAATAGGTAATATACAGCAGGAGCACAGTGTAATACACAGGTGCTTACATTGCCTGTAATAGGTAATATACAGCAGTAGCACAGTATAATACACATTGCCTGTAATAGGTAATATACAGCAGTAGCACAGTATAATGCACATTGCCTATAATAGGTAATATACAGCAGTAGCACAGTATAATGCACAGGTGCATATATTACCTTTAATAGGTAATATACAGCAGTAGCATAGTATAATACACATTCCCTGTAAAAGGTAATATACAGCAGTAGCACAGTATAATGCACATTGCCTGTAATAGGTAATATACAGCAGTAGCACAGTATAATACACATTCCCTGTAAAAGGTAATATACAGCAGTAGCACAGTATAATGCACATTGCCTGTTATAGGTAATATACAGCAGTAGCACAGTATAATGCACATTGCCTGTAATAGGTAACATACTGCAGTAGCACAGTATAATGCACATTGCCTGTAATAGGTAACATACAGCAGTAGCACAGTATAATGCACATTGCCTGTTATAGGTAATATACAGCAGTAGCACAGTATAATGCACATTGCCTGTAATAGGTAATATACTGCAGTAGCACAGTATAATACACATTGCCTGTAATAGGTAATATACAGCAGTAGCACAGTATAATACACATTGCCTGTAATAGGTAACATACAGCAGTAGCACAGTATAATGCACATTGCCTGTAATAGGTAATATACAGCAGTAGCACAGTATAATGCACATTGCCTGTTATAGGTAATATACAGCAGTAGCACAGTATAATGCACATTGCCTGTAATAGGTAACATACTGCAGTAGCACAGTATAATGCACATTGCCTGTAATAGGTAACATACAGCAGTAGCACAGTATAATGCACATTGCCTGTTGTAGGTAATATACAGCAGTAGCACAGTATAATGCACATTGCCTGTAATAGGTAATATACAGCAGTAGCACAGTATAATGCACATTGCCTGTAATAGATAATATACAGCAGTAGCACAGTATAATGCACATTGCCTGTAATAGGTAATATACAGCAGTAGGACAGTATAATGCATATTGCCTGTAATAGGTAATATACAGCAGTAGCACAGTATAATGCACATTGCCTGTAATAGGTAATATACAGCAGTAGGACAGTATAATGCACATTGCCTGTAATAGGTAATATACAGCAGTAGCACAGTATAATGGACATTGCTTGTAATAGGTAATATACAGCAGTAGGACAGTATAATGGACATTGCCTGTAATAGGTAATATACAGCAGTAGCACAGTATAATGCACATTGCCTGTAATAGGTAATATACAGCAGTAGCACAGTATAATGCACATTGCCTGTAATAGGTAATATACAGCAGTAGCACAGTATAATGCACATTGCCTGTAATAGGTAATATACAGCAGTAGCACAGTATAATGGACATTGCCTGTAATAGGTAATATACAGCAGTAGGACAGTATAATGGACATTGCCTGTAATAGGTAATATACAGCAGTAGCACAGTATAATGCACATTGCCTGTAATAGGTAATATACAGCAGTAGCACAGTATAATGCACATTGCCTGTAATAGGTAATATACAGCAGTAGCACAGTATAATGCACATTGCCTGTAATAGGTAATATACAGCAGTAGCACAGTATAATGCACATTGCCTGTAATAGGTAACATACAGCAGTAGCACAGTATAATGCACATTGCCTGTAATAGGTAATATACAGCAGTAGCACAGTATAATGCACATTGCCTATAATAGCTAATATACAGCAGTAGCACAGTATAATGCACAGGTGCGTAGATTGCCTTTAATAGGTAATATACAGCAGTAGCACAGTATAATGCACATTGCCTGTAATAGGTTATATACAGCAGTAGCACAGTATAATGCACATTGCCTGTAATAGGTTATATACAGCAGTAGCACAGTATAATGCACATTGCCTGTAATAGGTAATATACAGTAGCAGCACAGTATAATGCACATTGCCTGTAATAGGTAATATACAGCAGTAGAACAGTATAATGCACATTTCCTGTAATAGGTAATATACAGCAGTAGCACAGTATAATGTACATTTCCTGTAATAGGTAATAAACAGTAGCAGCACAGTATAATGCACAGGTGAGTACATTGCCTGTAATAGGTAAAATACAGAAGGAGCACAGTATAATGCACATCGCCTGTAATAGGCAAAATACAGCAGTAGCACAGTATAATGCACATTGCCTGTAATAGGTAATATACAGCAGTAGCACAGTATAATGCACATCGCCTGTAATAGGTAATATACAGTAGCAGCACAGTATAATGCACATTGCCTGTAATAGGTAAAATACAGAAGGAGCACAGTTTAATGCACATTGCCTGTATTAGGTAATATACAGCAGTAGAACAGTATAATGCACATTTCCTGTAATAGGTAATATACAGCAGTAGCACAGTATAATACACATTGCCTGTAATAGGTAATATACAGCAGTAGCACAGTATAATGCACATTGCCTGTAATAGGTAACATACACCAGTAGCACAGTATAATGCACATTGCCTGTAATAGGTAATATACAGCAGAAGCACAGTATAATACACATTGCCTGTAATAGGTAATATACAGCAATAGCACAGTATAATGCACAATGCCTGTAATTGGTAATATACAGCAGTAGCACAGTATAATGCACATTGCCTGTAATAGGTATATACAGTAGTAGCACAGTATAATGTACATTGCCTGTAATAGGTAATATACAGCAGTAGAAAAGTATAATACACATTGCCTGTAATAGGTAATATACAGCAGTAGCACAGTATAATACATATTGCCAGTAATAGATAATATACAGCAGTAGCAAAGTATAATGCATATTGCCTGTAATAGATAATATACAGTAGTAGCAGAGTATAATGCACATTGCCTGTAATAGGTAATATACAGCAGTAGCACAGTATAATACACATTGCCTGTAATAGGTAATATACAGCAGTAGCACAGTATAATACACATTGCCTGTAATAGGTAATATACAGCAGTAGCACAGTATAATGCACATTGCCTGTAATAGGTAATATACAGCAATAGCACAGTATAATACACATTGCCTGTAAAAGGTAATATACAGCAGTAGCACAGTATAATGCACATTGCCTGTTATAGGTAATATACAGCAGGAGCACAGTATAATGCACATTGCCTGTAATAGGTAATATACAGCAGTAGCACAGTATAATACACATTGCCTGTAATAGGTAATATACAGCAGTAGCACAGTATAATACACATTGCCTGTAATAGGTAATATACAGCAGTAGCACAGTATAATGCACATTGCCTGTAATAGGTAATATACTGCAGTAGCACAGTATAATACACATTGCCTGTAATAGGTAATATACAGCAGTAGCACAGTATAATACACATTGCCTGTAATAGGTAATATACAGCAGTAGCACAGTATAATACACATTGCCTGTAATAGGTAACATACAGCAGTAGCACAGTATAATGCACATTGCCTGTAATAGGTAATATACTGCAGTAGCACAGTATAATACACATTGCCTGTAATAGGTAATATACAGCAGTAGCACAGTATAATGGACATTGCCTGTAATAGGTAACATACAGCAGTAGCACAGTATAATACACATTGCCTGTAATAGGTAACATACAGCAGTAGCACAGTACAATGCACATTGCCTGTAATAGGTAATATACAGCAGTAGCACAGTATAATGCACATTGCCTGTAATAGGTAATATACAGCAGTAGCACAGTATAATGCACATTGCCTGTAATAGGTAACATACAGCAGTAGCACAGTACAATGCACATTGCCTGTAATAGGTAATATACAGCAGTAGCACAGTATAATACACATTGCCTGTAATAGGTAATATACAGCAGTAGCACAGTATAATGCACATTGCCTATAATAGGTAATATACAGCAGTAGCACAGTATAATGCACAGGTGCATATATTACCTTTAATAGGTAATATACAGCAGTAGCACAGTATAATACACATTCCCTGTAAAAGGTAATATACAGCAGTAGCACAGTATAATGCACATTGCCTGTAATAGGTAATATACAGCAGTAGCACAGTATAATGCACATTGCCTGTAAAAGGTAATATACAGCAGTAGCACAGTATAATGCACAGGTGCATATATTACCTTTAATAGGTAATATACAGCAGTAGCACAGTATAATACACATTCCCTGTAAAAGGTAATATACAGCAGTAGCACAGTATAATGCACATTGCCTGTTATAGGTAATATACAGCAGTAGCACAGTATAATGCACATTGCCTGTAATAGGTAACATACTGCAGTAGCACAGTATAATGCACATTGCCTGTTATAGGTAATATACAGCAGTAGCACAGTATAATGTACATTTCCTGTAATAGGTAATAAACAGTAGCAGCACAGTATAATGCACAGGTGAGTACATTGCCTGTAATAGGTAAAATACAGAAGGAGCACAGTATAATGCACATCGCCTGTAATAGGCAAAATACAGCAGTAGCACAGTATAATGCACATTGCCTGTAATAGGTAATATACAGCAGTAGCACAGTATAATGTACATTTCCTGTAATAGGTAATATACAGTAGCAGCACAGTATAATGCACATTGCCTGTAATAGGTAAAATACAGAAGGAGCACAGTTTAATGCACATTGCCTGTATTAGGTAATATACAGCAGTAGAACAGTATAATGCACATTTCCTGTAATAGGTAATATACAGCAGTAGCACAGTATAATACACATTGCCTGTAATAGGTAATATACAGCAGTAGCACAGTATAATGCACATTGCCTGTAATAGGTAACATACACCAGTAGCACAGTATAATGCACATTGCCTGTAATAGGTAATATACAGCAGAAGCACAGTATAATACACATTGCCTGTAATAGGTAATATACAGCAATAGCACAGTATAATGCACAATGCCTGTAATTGGTAATATACAGCAGTAGCACAGTATAATGCACATTGCCTGTAATAGGTATATACAGTAGTAGCACAGTATAATGTACATTGCCTGTAATAGGTAATATACAGCAGTAGAAAAGTATAATACACATTGCCTGTAATAGGTAATATACAGCAGTAGCACAGTATAATACATATTGCCAGTAATAGATAATATACAGCAGTAGCACAGTATAATGCATATTGCCTGTAATAGATAATATACAGTAGTAGCACAGTATAATGCACATTGCCTGTAATAGGTAATATACAGCAGTAGCACAGTATAATACACATTGCCTGTAATAGGTAATATACAGCAGTAGCACAGTATAATACACATTGCCTGTAATAGGTAATATACAGCAGTAGCACAGTATAATGCACATTGCCTGTAATAGGTAATATACAGCAATAGCACAGTATAATACACATTGCCTGTAAAAGGTAATATACAGCAGTAGCACAGTATAATGCACATTGCCTGTTATAGGTAATATACAGCAGGAGCACAGTATAATGCACATTGCCTGTAATAGGTAATATACAGCAGTAGCACAGTATAATACACATTGCCTGTAATAGGTAATATACAGCAGTAGCACAGTATAATACACATTGCCTGTAATAGGTAATATACAGCAGTAGCACAGTATAATGCACATTGCCTGTAATAGGTAATATACTGCAGTAGCACAGTATAATACACATTGCCTGTAATAGGTAATATACAGCAGTAGCACAGTATAATACACATTGCCTGTAATAGGTAATATACAGCAGTAGCACAGTATAATACACATTGCCTGTAATAGGTAACATACAGCAGTAGCACAGTATAATGCACATTGCCTGTAATAGGTAATAAACAGCAGTAGCATAGTATAATGGACATTGCCTGTAATAGGTAACATACAGCAGTAGCACAGTATAATACACATTGCCTGTAATAGGTAACATACAGCAGTAGCACAGTACAATGCACATTGCCTGTAATAGGTAATATACAGCAGTAGCACAGTATAATGCACATTGCCTGTAATAGGTAATATACAGCAGTAGCACAGTATAATGCACATTGCCTGTAATAGGTAACATACAGCAGTAGCACAGTACAATGCACATTGCCTGTAATAGGTAATATACAGCAGTAGCACAGTATAATACACATTGCCTGTAATAGGTAATATACAGCAGTAGCACAGTATAATGCACATTGCCTATAATAGGTAATATACAGCAGTAGCACAGTATAATGCACAGGTGCATATATTACCTTTAATAGGTAATATACAGCAGTAGCACAGTATAATACACATTCCCTGTAAAAGGTAATATACAGCAGTAGCACAGTATAATGCACATTGCCTGTAATAGGTAATATACAGCAGTAGCACAGTATAATACACATTGCCTGTAATAGGTAATATACAGCAGTAGCACAGTATAATACACATTCCCTGTAAAAGGTAATATACAGCAGTAGCACAGTATAATGCACATTGCCTGTTATAGGTAATATACAGCAGTAGCACAGTATAATGCACATTGCCTGTAATAGGTAACATACTGCAGTAGCACAGTATAATGCACATTGCCTGTTATAGGTAATATACAGCAGTAGCACAGTATAATGCACATTGTCTGTAATAGGTAATATACTGCAGTAGCACAGTATAATACACATTGCCTGTAATAGGTAATATACAGCAGTAGCACAGTATAATATACATTGCCTGTAATAGGTAACATACAGCAGTAGCACAGTATAATGCACATTGCCTGTAATAGGTAATATACAGCAGTAGCACAGTATAATGCACATTGCCTGTTGTAGGTAATATACAGCAGTAGCACAGTATAATGCACATTGCCTGTAATAGGTAATATACAGCAGTAGCACAGTATAATGCACATTGCCTGTAATAGGTAATATACAGCAGTAGCACAGTATAATGCACATTGCCTGTAATAGGTAATATACAGCAGTAGGACAGTATAATGCATATTGCCTGTAATAGGTAATATACAGCAGTAGCACAGTATAATGCACATTGCCTGTAATAGGTAATATACAGCAGTAGGACAGTATAATGCACATTGCCTGTAATAGGTAATATACAGCAGTAGCACAGTATATTGCACATTGCCTGTAATAGGTAATATACAGCAGTAGCACAGTATAATGGACATTGCCTGTAATAGGTAATATACAGCAGTAGGACAGTATAATGGACATTGCCTATAATAGGTAATATACAGCAGTAGCACAGTATAATGCACATTGCCTGTAATAGGTAATATACAGCAGTAGCACAGTATAATGCACATTGCCTGTAATAGGTAATATACAGCAGTAGCACAGTATAATGCACATTGCCTGTAATAGGTAATATACAGCAGTAGCACAGTATAATGGACATTGCCTGTAATAGGTAATATACAGCAGTAGGACAGTATAATGGACATTGCCTGTAATAGGTAATATACAGCAGTAGCACAGTATAATGCACATTGCCTGTAATAGGTAATATACAGCAGTAGCACAGTATAATGCACATTGCCTGTAATAGGTAATATACAGCAGTAGCACAGTATAATGCACATTGCCTGTAATAGGTAATATACAGCAGTAGCACAGTATAATGCACATTGCCTGTAATAGGTAATATATAGCAGTAGCACAGTATAATGCACATTGCCTGTAATAGGTAATATACAGCAGTTGCACAGTATAATGGACATTGCCTATAATAGGTAACATACAGCAGTAGCACAGTATAATGCACATTGCCTGTAATAGGTAATATACAGCAGTAGCACAGTATAATGCACATTGCCTGTAATAGGTAATATACAGCAGTAGCACAGTATAATGCACATTGCCTGTAATAGCTAATATACAGCAGTAGCACAGTATAATGCACAGGTGCGTAGATTGCCTTTAATAGGTAATATACAGCAGTAGCACAGTATAATGCACATTGCCTGTAATAGGTTATATACAGCAGTAGCACAGTATAATGCACATTGCCTGTAATAGGTTATATACAGCAGTAGCACAGTATAATGCACAGGTGAGTACATTGCCTGTAATAGGTAAAATACAGAAGGAGCACAGTATAATGCACATCGCCTGTAATAGGCAAAATACAGCAGTAGCACAGTATAATGCACATTGCCTGTAATAGGTAATATACAGCAGTAGCACAGTATAATGTACATTTCCTGTAATAGGTAATATACAGTAGCAGCACAGTATAATGCACAGTTGAGTACATTGCCTGTAATAGGTAAAATACAGAAGGAGCACAGTTTAATGCACATCGCGTGTATTAGGTAATATACAGCAGTAGAACAGTATAATGCACATTTCCTGTAATAGGTAATATACAGCAGTAGCACAGTATAATACACATTGCCTGTAATAGGTAATATACAGCAGTAGCACAGTATAATGCACATTGCCTGTAATAGGTAACATACACCAGTAGCACAGTATAATGCACATTGCCTGTAATAGGTAATATACAGCAGTAGCACAGTATAATGCACAATGCCTGTAATTGGTAATATACAGCAGTAGCACAGTATAATGCACATTGCCTGTAATAGGTAATATACAGCAGTAGCACAGTATAATGTACATTGCCTGTAATAGGTAATATACAGCAGTAGCACAGTATAATACACATTGCCTGTAATAGGTAATATACAGCAGTAGCACAGTATAATGCACAATGCCTGTAATTGGTAATATACAGCAGTAGCACAGTATAATGCACATTGCCTGTAATAGGTATATACAGTAGTAGCACAGTATAATGTACATTGCCTGTAATAGGTAATATACAGCAGTAGAAAAGTATAATACACATTGCCTGTAATAGGTAATATACAGCAGTAGCACAGTATAATGCACATTGCCTGTAATAGGTAATATACAGCAGTAGCACAGTATAATACACATTGCCTGTAATAGGTAATATACAGTAGTAGCACAGTATAAAGCACATTGCCAGTAATAGATAATATACAGCAGTAGCAAAGTATAATGCATATTGCCTGTAATAGATAATATACAGTAGTAGCACAGTATAATGCACATTGCCAGTAATAGATAATATACAGCAGTAGCACAGTATAATGCACATTGCCTGTAATAGGTAATATACAGCAGTAGCACAGTATAATACACATTGCCTGTAATAGGTAATATACAGCAGTAGCACAGTATAATGCACATTGCCTGTAATAGGTAATATACAGCAATAGCACAGTATAATACACATTGCCTGTAAAAGGTAATATACAGCAGTAGCACAGTATAATGCACATTGCCTGTTATAGGTAATATACAGCAGGAGCACAGTATAATGCACATTGCCTGTAATAGGTAATATACAGCAGTAGCGCAGTATAATGCACATTGCCTGTAATAGGTAATATATAGCAGTAGCACAGTATAATGCACATTGCCTGTAATAGGTAATATACTGCAGTAGCACAGTATAATACACATTGCCTGTAATAGGTAATATACAGCAGTAGCACAGTATAATACACATTGCCTGTAATAGGTAATATACAGCAGTAGCACAGTATAATACACATTGCCTGTAATAGGTAACATACAGCAGTAGCACAGTATAATGCACATTGCCTGTAATAGGTAATATACAGCAGTAGCACAGTATAATGCACATTGCCTGTTGTAGGTAATATACAGCAGTAGCACAGTATAATGCACATTGCCTGTAATAGGTAATATACAGCAGTAGCATAGTATAATGCACATTGCCTGTAATAGGTAATATACAGTAGTAGCACAGTATAATGCACATCGCCTGTAATAGGTAATATACAGCAGTAGCATAGTATAATGCACATTGCCTGTAATAGGTAATATACAGCATTAGCACAGTATAATGCACATTGCCTGTAATAGGTAATATACAGCAGTAGCACAGTATAATGCACATTGCCTGTAATAGGTAATATACAGCAGTAGCACAGTATAATGGACATTGCCTGTAATAGGTAATATACAGCAGTAGGACAGTATAATGGACATTGCCTGTAATAGGTAATATACAGCAGTAGCACAGTATAATGCACATTGCCTGTAATAGGTAATATACAGCAGTAGTACAGTATAATGCACATTGCCTGTAATAGGTAATATACAGCAGTAGCACAGTATAATGCACATTGCCTGTAATAGGTAATATACAGCAGTAGTACACTATAATGCACATTGCCTGTAATAGGTAATATACAGCAGTAGCACAGTATAATGCACATAGCCTGTAATAGGTAATATACAGCAGTAGCACAGTATAATGCACATTGCCTGTAATAGGTAATATACAGCAGTAGCACAGTATAATGCACATTGCCTGTAATAGGTAATATACAGCAGTAGCACAGTATAATGGACATTGCCTGTAATAGGTAATATACAGCAGCAGGACAGTATAATGGACATTGCCTGTAATAGGTAATATACAGCAGTAGCACAGTATAATGCACATTGCCTGTTATAGGTAATATACAGCAGTAGCACAGTATAATGCACATTGCCTGTAATAGGTAATATACAGCAGTAGCACAGTATAATGCACATTGCCTGTAATAGGTAATATACAGCAGTAGCACAGTATAATACATATTGCCTGTAATAGGTAATATACAGTAGTAGCACAGTATAAAGCACATTGCCAGTAATAGATAATATACAGCAGTAGCACAGTATAATGCACATTGCCTGTAATAGGTTATATACAGCAGTAGCACAGTATAATGCACATTGCCTGTAATAGGTTATATACAGCAGTAGCACAGTATAATGCACATTGCCTGTAATAGGTAATATACAGTAGCAGCACAGTATAATGCACATTGCCTGTAATAGGTAATATACAGCAGTAGAACAGTATAATGCACATTGCCTGTAATAGGTAATATACAGCAGTAGAACAGTATAATGCACATTTCCTGTAATAGGTAATATACAGCAGTAGCACAGTATAATGTACATTTCCTGTAATAGGTAATATACAGTAGCAGCACAGTATAATGCACAGGTGAGTACTTTGCCTGTAATAGGTAAAATACAGAAGGAGCACAGTATAATGCACATCGCCTGTAATAGGTAATATACAGCAGTAGCACAGTATAATGCACAGGTGAGTACATTGCCTGTAATAGGTAATATACAGCAGTAGCACAGTATAATGGACATTGCCTGTAATAGGTAATATACAGCAGTAGCACAGTATAATGCACATTGCCTGTAATAGGTAATATACAGCAGTAGCACAGTATAATACACATTGCCTGTAATAGGTAATATACAGCAGTAGCACAGTATAATGCACATTGCCTGTAATAGGTATATACAGTAGTAGCACAGTATAATGTACATTGCCTGTAATAGGTAATATACAGCAGTAGAAAAGTATAATACACATTGCCTGTAATAGGTAATATACAGCAGTAGCACAGTATAATGCACATTGCCTGTAATAGGTAATATACAGCAGTAGCACAGTATAATGCACATTGCCTGTAATAGGTAATATACAGCAGTAGCACAGTATAAAGCACATTGCCAGTAATAGATAATATACACCAGTAGCAAAGTATAATGCATATTGCCTGTAATAGATAATATACAGCAGTAGCACAGGATAATGCACATTGCCTGTAATAGGTAATATACAGCAGTAGCACAGTATAATGCACATTGCCTGTAATAGGTAATATACAGCAGTAGCACAGTATAATGCACATTGCCTGTAATAGGTAATATACAGCAGTAGCACAGTATAATGCACATTGCCTGTAATAGGTAATATACAGCAGTAGCACAGTATAATGCACATTGCCTGTAATAGGTAATATACAGCAGTAGCACAGTATAATGCACATTGCCTGTAATAGGTAATATACAGCAGTAGCACAGTATAATGCACATTGCCTGTAATAGGTAATATACAGCAGTAGCACAGTATAATGCACATTGCCTGTAATAGGTAATATACAGCAGTAGCACAGTATAATGCACATTGCCTGTAATAGGTAATATACAGCAGTAGCACAGTATAATGTACATTTCCTGTAATAGGTAATAAACAGTAGCAGCACAGTATAATGCACAGGTGAGTACATTGCCTGTAATAGGTAAAATACAGAAGGAGCACAGTATAATGCACATCGCCTGTATTAGGTAATATACAGCAGTAGAACAGCATAATGCACATTTCCTGTAATAGGTAATATACAGCAGTAGCACAGTATAATACACATTGCCTGTAATAGGTAATATATACACCAGTAGCACAGTATAATGCACATTGCCTGTAATAGGTAATATACAGCAGTAGCACAGTATAATACACATTGCCTGTAATAGGTAATATACAGCAGTAGCACAGTATAATGGACATTGCCTGTAATAGGTAATATACAGCAGTAGCACAGTATAATGCACAATGCCTGTAATTGGTAATATACAGCAGTAGCACAGTATAATGCACATTGCCTGTAATAGGTATATACAGTAGTAGCACAGTATAATGTACATTGCCTGTAATAGGTAATATACAGCAGTAGCACAGTATAATGCACATTGCCTGTAATAGGTAATATACAGCAGTAGCACAGTATAATACATATTGCCTGTAATAGGTAATATACAGTAGTAGCACAGTATAAAGCACATTGCCAGTAATAGATAATATACAGCAGTAGCAAAGTATAATGCATATTGCCTGTAATAGATAATATACAGTAGTAGCACAGTATAATGCACATTGCCTGTTATAGGTAATATACAGCAGTAGCACAGTATAATGCACATTGCCTGTAATAGGTAATATACAGCAGTAGCACAGTATAATGCACATTGCCTGTAATAGGTAATATACAGCAGTAGCACAGTATAATGCACATTGCCTGTAATAGGTAATATACAGCAGTAGCACAGTATAATGCACATTGCCTGTAATAGGTAATATACAGCAGTAGCACAGTATAAAGCACATTGCCAGTAATAGATAATATACAGCAGTAGCAAAGTATAATGCATATTGCCTGTAATAGATAATATACAGCAGTAGCACAGGATAATGCACCTTGCCTGTAATAGGTAATATACAGCAGTAGCACAGTATAATGCACATTGCCTGTAATAGGTAATATACAGCAGTAGCACAGTATAATGCACATTGCCTGTAATAGGTAATATACAGCAGTAGCACAGTATAAAGCACATTGCCTGTAATAGGTAATATACAGCAGTAGCACAGTATAATGCACATTGCCTGTAATAGATAATATACAGCAGTAGCACAGTATAATGCACATTGCCTGTAATAGGTAATATACAGCAGTAGCACAGTATAATGTACATTGCCTGTAATAGGTAATACACAGCAGTAGCACAGTATAATGCACATTGCCTGTAATAGGTAATATACAGCAGTAGCACAGTATAAAGCACATTGCCTGTAATAGGTAATATACAGCAGTAGCACAGTATAATGAACATTGCCTGTAATAGGTAATATACAGCAGTAGCACAGTATAATGCACATTGCCTGTAATAGGTAATATACAGCAGTAGCACAGTATAATACACATTGCCTGTAATAGGTAATATACAGCAGTAGCACAGTATAATGAACATTGCCTGTAATAGGTAATATACAGCAGTAGCACAGTATAATACACATTGCCTGTAATAGGTATATACAGCAGTAGCACAGTATAATGCACAATGCCTGTAATTGGTAATATACAGCAGTAGCACAGTATAATGCACATTGCCTGTAATAGATAATATACAGTAGTAGCACAGTATAATGCACATTGCCTGTAATAGGTAATATACAGCAGTAGCACAGTATAATGCACATTGCCTGTAATAGGTAATATACAGCAGTAGCACAGTATAATGCACATTGCCTATAATAGGTAATATACAGCAGGAGCACAGTGTAATACACAGGTGCTTACATTGCCTGTAATAGGTAATATACAGCAGTAGCACAGTATAATACACATTGCCTGTAATAGGTAATATACAGCAGTAGCACAGTATAATGCACATTGCCTATAATAGGTAATATACAGCAGTAGCACAGTATAATGCACAGGTGCATATATTACCTTTAATAGGTAATATACAGCAGTAGCATAGTATAATACACATTCCCTGTAAAAGGTAATATACAGCAGTAGCACAGTATAATGCACATTGCCTGTAATAGGTAATATACAGCAGTAGCACAGTATAATACACATTCCCTGTAAAAGGTAATATACAGCAGTAGCACAGTATAATGCACATTGCCTGTTATAGGTAATATACAGCAGTAGCACAGTATAATGCACATTGCCTGTAATAGGTAACATACTGCAGTAGCACAGTATAATGCACATTGCCTGTAATAGGTAACATACAGCAGTAGCACAGTATAATGCACATTGCCTGTTATAGGTAATATACAGCAGTAGCACAGTATAATGCACATTGCCTGTAATAGGTAATATACTGCAGTAGCACAGTATAATACACATTGCCTGTAATAGGTAATATACAGCAGTAGCACAGTATAATACACATTGCCTGTAATAGGTAACATACAGCAGTAGCACAGTATAATGCACATTGCCTGTAATAGGTAATATACAGCAGTAGCACAGTATAATGCACATTGCCTGTTATAGGTAATATACAGCAGTAGCACAGTATAATGCACATTGCCTGTAATAGGTAACATACTGCAGTAGCATAGTATAATGCACATTGCCTGTAATAGGTAACATACAGCAGTAGCACAGTATAATGCACATTGCCTGTTGTAGGTAATATACAGCAGTAGCACAGTATAATGCACATTGCCTGTAATAGGTAATATACAGCAGTAGCACAGTATAATGCACATTGCCTGTAATAGGTAATATACAGCAGTAGCACAGTATAATGCACATTGCCTGTAATAGGTAATATACAGCAGTAGGACAGTATAATGCATATTGCCTGTAATAGGTAATATACAGCAGTAGCACAGTATAATGCACATTGCCTGTAATAGGTAATATACAGCAGTAGGACAGTATAATGCACATTGCCTGTAATAGGTAATATACAGCAGTAGCACAGTATATTGCACATTGCCTGTAATAGGTAATATACAGCAGTAGCACAGTATAATGCACATTGCCTGTAATAGGTAATATACAGCAGTAGGACAGTATAATGGACATTGCCTGTAATAGGTAATATACAGCAGTAGCACAGTATAATGCACATTGCCTGTAATAGGTAATATACAGCAGTAGCACAGTATAATGCACATTGCCTGTAATAGGTAATATACAGCAGTAGCACAGTATAATGCACATTGCCTGTAATAGGTAATATACAGCAGTAGCACAGTATAATGGACATTGCCTGTAATAGGTAATATACAGCAGTAGGACAGTATAATGGACATTGCCTGTAATAGGTAATATACAGCAGTAGCACAGTATAATGCACATTGCCTGTAATAGGTAATATACAGCAGTAGCACAGTATAATGCACATTGCCTGTAATAGGTAATATACAGCAGTAGCACAGTATAATGCACATTGCCTGTAATAGGTAATATACAGCAGTAGCACAGTATAATGCACATTGCCTGTAATAGGTAACATACAGCAGTAGCACAGTATAATGCACATTGCCTGTAATAGGTAATATACAGCAGTAGCACAGTATAATGCACATTGCCTATAATAGCTAATATACAGCAGTAGCACAGTATAATGCACAGGTGCGTAGATTGCCTTTAATAGGTAATATACAGCAGTAGCACAGTATAATGCACATTGCCTGTAATAGGTTATATACAGCAGTAGCACAGTATAATGCACATTGCCTGTAATAGGTTATATACAGCAGTAGCACAGTATAATGCACATTGCCTGTAATAGGTAATATACAGTAGCAGCACAGTATAATGCACATTGCCTGTAATAGGTAATATACAGCAGTAGAACAGTATAATGCACATTTCCTGTAATAGGTAATATACAGCAGTAGCACAGTATAATGTACATTTCCTGTAATAGGTAATAAACAGTAGCAGCACAGTATAATGCACAGGTGAGTACATTGCCTGTAATAGGTAAAATACAGAAGGAGCACAGTATAATGCACATCGCCTGTAATAGGCAAAATACAGCAGTAGCACAGTATAATGCACATTGCCTGTAATAGGTAATATACAGCAGTAGCACAGTATAATGTACATTTCCTGTAATAGGTAATATACAGTAGCAGCACAGTATAATGCACATTGCCTGTAATAGGTAAAATACAGAAGGAGCACAGTTTAATGCACATTGCCTGTATTAGGTAATATACAGCAGTAGAACAGTATAATGCACATTTCCTGTAATAGGTAATATACAGCAGTAGCACAGTATAATACACATTGCCTGTAATAGGTAATATACAGCAGTAGCACAGTATAATGCACATTGCCTGTAATAGGTAACATACACCAGTAGCACAGTATAATGCACATTGCCTGTAATAGGTAATATACAGCAGAAGCACAGTATAATACACATTGCCTGTAATAGGTAATATACAGCAATAGCACAGTATAATGCACAATGCCTGTAATAGGTAATATACAGTAGTAGCACAGTATAATGTACATTGCCTGTAATAGGTAATATACAGCAGTAGCACAGTATAATACACATTGCCTGTAATAGGTAATATACAGCAGTAGCACAGTATAATACACATTGCCTGTAATAGGTAATATACAGCAGTAGCACAGTATAATGCACATTGCCTGTAATAGGTAATATACTGCAGTAGCACAGTATAATACACATTGCCTGTAATAGGTAATATACAGCAGTAGCACAGTATAATACACATTGCCTGTAATAGGTAACATACAGCAGTAGCACAGTATAATGCACATTGCCTGTAATAGGTAATATACAGCAGTAGCACAGTATAATGCACATTGCCTTTTGTAGGTAATATACAGCAGTAGTACAGTATAATGGATATTGCCTGTAATAGGTAATATACAGCAGTAGCACAGTATAATACACATTGCCTGTAATAGGTAATATACAGCAGTAGCACAGTATAATACACATTGCCTGTAATAGGTAATATACAGCAGTAGCACAGTATAATACACATTGCCTGTAATAGGTAACATACAGCAGTAGCACAGTATAATGCACATTGCCTGTAATAGGTAATATACAGCAGTAGCACAGTATAATGCACATTGCCTTTTGTAGGTAATATACAGCAGTAGCACAGTATAATGCACATTGCCTGTAATAGGTAATATACAGCAGTAGCACAGTATAATGCACATTGCCTGTAATAGGTAATATACAGCAGTAGCACAGTATAATGCACATTGCCTGTAATAGGTAATATACAGCAGTAGCACAGTATAATGGACATTGCCTGTAATAGGTAATATACAGCAGTAGGACAGTATAATGGACATTGCCTGTAATAGGTAATATACAGCAGTAGCACAGTATAATGCACATTGCCTGTAATAGGTAATATACAGCAGTAGTACAGTATAATGCACATTGCCTGTAATAGGTAATATACAGCAGTAGCACAGTATAATGCACATTGCCTGTAATAGGTAATATACAGCAGTAGTACACTATAATGCACATTGCCTGTAATAGGTAATATACAGCAGTAGCACAGTATAATGCACATTGCCTGTAATAGGTAATATACAGCAGTAGCACAGTATAATGCACATTGCCTGTAATAGGTAGTATACAGCAGTAGCACAGTATAATGCACATTGCCTGTAATAGGTAATATACAGCAGTAGCACAGTATAATGGACATTGCCTGTAATAGGTAATATACAGCAGCAGGACAGTATAATGGACATTGCCTGTAATAGGTAATATACAGCAGTAGCACAGTATAACGCACATTGCCTGTTATAGGTAATATACAGCAGTAGCACAGTATAATGCACATTGCCTGTAATAGGTAATATACAGCAGTAGCACAGTATAATGCACATTGCCTGTAATAGGTAATATACAGCAGTAGCACAGTATAATACATATTGCCTGTAATAGGTAATATACAGTAGTAGCACAGTATAAAGCACATTGCCTGTAATAGGTAATATACAGCAGTAGAACAGTATAATGCACATTTCCTGTAATAGGTAATATACAGCAGTAGCACAGTATAATGTACATTTCCTGTAATAGGTAATAAACAGTAGCAGCACAGTATAATGCACAGGTGAGTACATTGCCTGTAATAGGTAAAATACAGAAGGAGCACAGTTTAATGCACATCGCCTGTATTAGGTAATATACAGCAGTAGAACAGTATATTGCACATTTCCTGTAATAGGTAATATACAGCAGTAGCACAGTATAATACACATTGCCTGTAATAGGTAATATACACCAGTAGCACAGTATAATGCACATTGCCTGTAATAGGTAATATACAGCAGTAGCACAGTATAATACACATTGCCTGTAATAGGTAATATACAGCAGTAGCACAGTATAATGCACAATGCCTGTAATTGGTAATATACAGCAGTAGCACAGTATAATGCACATTGCCTGTAATAGGTATATACAGTAGTAGCACAGTATAATGTACATTGCCTGTAATAGGTAATATACAGCAGTAGAAAAGTATAATACACATTGCCTGTAATAGGTAATATACAGCAGTAGCACAGTATAATGCACATTGCCTGTAATAGGTAATATACAGCAGTAGCACAGTATAATACATATTGCCTGTAATAGGTAATATACAGTAGTAGCACAGTATAAAGCACATTGCCAGTAATAGATAATATACAGCAGTAGCAAAGTATAATGCATATTGCCTGCAATAGGTAATATACAGCAGTAGCAAAGTATAATGCATATTGCCTGTAATAGATAATATACAGTAGTAGCACAGTATAATGCACATTGCCTGTAATAGGTAATATACAGCAGTAGCACAGTATAATGCACATTGCCTGTAATAGGTAATATACAGCAGTAGCACAGTATAATGCACATTGCCTGTAATAGGTAATATACAGCAGTATCACAGTATAATGCACATTGCCTGTAATAGGTAATATACAGCAGTAGCACAGTATAATGCACATTGCCTGTAATAGGTAATATACAGCAGTAGCACAGTATAAAGCACATTGCCAGTAATAGATAATATACAGCAGTAGCAAAGTATAATGCATATTGCCTGTAATAGATAATATACAGCAGTAGCACAGGATAATGCACCTTGCCTGTAATAGGTAATATACAGCAGTAGCACAGTATAATGCACATTGCCTGTAATAGGTAATATACAGCAGTAGCACAGTATAATTCACATTGCCTGTAATAGGTAATATACAGCAGTAGCACAGTATAATGCACATTGCCTGTAATAGGTAATATACAGCAGTAGCACAGTATAATACACATTGCCTGTAATAGGTAATATACAGCAGTAGCACAGTATAATGAACATTGCCTGTAATAGGTATATACAGCAGTAGCACAGTATAATGCACATTGTCTGTAATAGGTAATATACAGCAGTAGTACAGTATAATGCACATTGCCTGTAATAGGTAATATACAGCAGTAGCACAGTATAATGCACATTGTCTGTAATAGGTAATATACAGCAGTAGCACAGTATAATGTACATTTCCTGTAATAGGTAATATACAGCAGTAGTACAGTATAATGCACATTGTCTGTAATAGGTAATATACAGCAGTAGCACAGTATAATGCACATTGTCTGTAATAGGTAATATACAGCAGTAGTACAGTATAATGCACATTGCCTGTAATAGGTAAAATACAGAAGGAGCACAGTTTAATGCACATCGCCTGTATTAGGTAATATACAGCAGTAGAACAGTATAATGCACATTTCCTGTAATAGGTAATATACAGCAGTAGCACAGTATAATACACATTGCCTGTAATAGGTAATATATACACCAGTAGCACAGTATAATGCACATTGCCTGTAATAGGTAATATACAGCAGTAGCACAGTATAATACACATTGCCTGTAATAGGTAATATACAGCAGTAGCACAGTATAATGCACAATGCCTGTAATTGGTAATATACAGCAGTAGCACAGTATAATGCACATTGCCTGTAATAGGTATATACAGTAGTAGCATAGTATAATGTACATTGCCTGTAATAGGTAATATACAGCAGTAGAAAAGTATAATACACATTGCCTGTAATAGGTAATATACAGCAGTAGCACAGTATAATGCACATTGCCTGTAATAGGTAATATACAGCAGTAGCACAGTATAATACATATTGCCTGTAATAGGTAATATACAGTAGTAGCACAGTATAAAGCACATTGCCAGTAATAGATAATATACAGCAGTAGCAAAGTATAATGCATATTGCCTGTAATAGATAATATACAGTAGTAGCACAGGATAATGCACATTGCCAGTAATAGATAATATACAGCAGTAGCACAGTATAATGCACATTGCCTGTAATAGGTAATATACAGCAGTAGCACAGTATAATGCACATTGCCTGTAATAGGTAATATACAGCAGTAGCACAGTATAATGCACATTGCCTGTAATAGGTAATATACAGCAGTAGCACAGTATAATGCACATTGCCTGTAATAGGTAATATACAGCAGTAGCACAGTATAATGCACATTGCCTGTAATAGGTAATATACAGCAGTAGCACAGTATAAAGCACATTGCCAGTAATAGATAATATACAGCAGTAGCAAAGTATAATGCATATTGCCTGTAATAGATAATATACAGCAGTAGCACAGGATAATGCACCTTGCCTGTAATAGGTAATATACAGCAGTAGCACAGTATAATGCACATTGCCTGTAATAGGTAATATACAGCAGTAGCACAGTATAATGCACATTGCCTGTAATAGGTAATATACAGCAGTAGCACAGTATAATGTACATTGCCTGTAATAGGTAATATACAGCAGTAGCACAGTATAATGCACATTGCCTGTAATAGGTAATATACAGCAGTAGCACAGTATAATACACATTGCCTGTAATAGGTAATATACAGCAGTAGCACAGTATAATGAACATTGCCTGTAATAGGTAATATACAGCAGTAGCACAGTATAATACACATTGCCTGTAATAGGTAATATACAGCAGTAGCACAGTATAATGAACATTGCCTGTAATAGGTAATATACAGCAGTAGCACAGTATAATGCACATTGCCTGTAATAGGTATATACAGCAGTAGCACAGTATAATGCACATTGCCTGTAATAGGTAATATACAGCAGTAGTACAGTATAATGCACATTGCCTGTAATAGGTAATATACAGCAGTAGCACAGTATAATGCACATTGCCTGTAATAGGTAATATACAGCAGTAGCACAGTATAATGCACATTGCCTGTAATAGGTAATATACAGCAGTAGCACAGTATAATGCACATTGCCTGTAATAGGTAATATACAGTAGCAGTACAGTATAATGCACATTGCCTGTAATAGGTAATATACAGTAGTAGCACAGTATAATGCACATTGCCTGTAATAGGTAATATACAGCAGTAGCAAAGTATAATGCACATTGCCTGTAATAGGTAATATACAGCAGTAGCAAAGTATAATACACGTTGCCTATAATAGGTAATATACAGTAGTAGCACAGTATAATGCACGTTGCCTGTAATAGGTAATATACAGTAGTAGCGCAGTATAATGCACAGGTGCGTATATTGCCTGTAATAGGTAATATACAGCAGTAGAACAGTATAATGTACATTGCCTGTAATAGGTAATATACAGCAGCAGTAGCACAGTATAATGCACATTGCCTGTAATAGGTAATATACAGCAGTAGCACAGTTTAATGCACATTGCCTGTAATATGTAATATACAGCAGTAGTACACTATAATGCACATTGCCTGTAATAGGTAATATACAGCAGTAGCACAGTATAATGCACATTGCCTGTAATAGGTAATATACAGCAGTAGCACAGTATAATGCACATTACCTGTAATAGGTAATATACAGCAGTAGCACAGTATAATGCACATTGCCTGTAATAGGTAATATACAGCAGTAGCACAGTATAATGCACATTGCCTGTAATAGGTAATATACAGCAGTAGCACAGTATAATGCACATTGCCTGTAATAGGTAATATACAGCAGTAGCACAGTATAATGCACATTGCCTGTAATAGGTAATATACAGCAGTAGCACAGTATAATGCACATTGCCTGTAATAGGTAATATACAGCAGTAGCACAGTATAATGCACATTGCCTGTAATAGGTAATATTCAGCAGTAGCACAGTATAATGTACATTGTCTGTAATAGGTAATATACAGCAGTAGCAAAGTATAATGCACATTGCCTGTAATAGATAATATACAGCAGTAGCACAGTATAATGCACATTGTCTGTAATAGGTAATATACAGCAGTAGCAAAGTATAATGCACATTGCCTGTAATAGGTAATATACAGCTGTAGTACAGTATAATGCACATTGCCTGTAATAGGTAATATACAGCAGTAGCACAGTATAATGGACATTGCCTGTAATAGGTAATATACAGCAGCAGGACAGTATAATGGACATTGCCTGTAATAGGTAATATACAGCAGTAGCACAGTATAACGCACATTGCCTGTTATAGGTAATATACAGCAGTAGCACAGTATAATGCACATTGCCTGTAATAGGTAATATACAGCAGTAGCACAGTATAATGCACATTGCCTGTAATAGGTAATATACAGCAGTAGCACAGTATAATACATATTGCCTGTAATAGGTAATATACAGTAGTAGCACAGTATAAAGCACATTGCCAGTAATAGATAATATACAGCAGTAGCAAAGTATAATGCACAGGTGCGTAGATTGCCTTTAATAGGTAATATACAGCAGTAGCACAGTATAATGCACATTGCCTGTAATAGGTTATATACAGCAGTAGCACAGTATAATGCACATTGCCTGTAATAGGTAATATACAGTAGCAGCACAGTATAATGCACATTGCCTGTAATAGGTAATATACAGCAGTAGAACAGTATAATGCACATTTCCTGTAATAGGTAATATACAGCAGTAGCACAGTATAATGTACATTTCCTGTAATAGGTAATAAACAGTAGCAGCACAGTATAATGCACAGGTGAGTACATTGCCTGTAATAGGTAAAATACAGAAGGAGCACAGTATAATGCACATCGCCTGTAATAGGCAATATACAGCAGTAGCACAGTATAATACACATTGCCTGTAATAGGTAATATACAGTAGCAGCACAGTATAATGGACATTTCCTGTAATAGGTAATATACAGCAGTAGCACAGTATAATACACATTGCCTGTAATAGGTAATATACAGTAGCAGCACAGTATAATGCACATTGCCTGTAATAGGTAATATACAGCAGTAGAACAGTATAATGCACATTTCCTGTAATAGGTAATATACAGCAGTAGCACAGTATAATGTACATTTCCTGTAATAGGTAATAAACAGTAGCAGCACAGTATAATGCACAGGTGAGTACATTGCCTGTAATAGGTAAAATACAGAAGGAGTACAGTTTAATGCACATCGCCTGTATTAGGTAATATACAGCTGTAGAACAGTATATTGCACATTTCCTGTAATAGGTAATATACAGCAGTAGCACAGTATAATACACATTGCCTGTAATAGGTAATATACACCAGTAGCACAGTATAATGCACATTGCCTGTAATAGGTAATATACAGCAGTAGCACAGTATAATGCACAATGCCTGTAATTGGTAATATACAGCAGTAGCACAGTATAATGCACATTGCCTGTAATAGGTATATACAGTAGTAGCACAGTATAATGTACATTGCCTGTAATAGGTAATATACAGCAGTAGAAAAGTATAATACACATTGCCTGTAATAGATAATATACAGCAGTAGCACAGTATAATGCACATTGCCTGTAATAGGTAATATACAGCAGTAGCACAGTATAATACATATTGCCTGTAATAGGTAATATACAGTAGTAGCACAGTATAAAGCACATTGCCAGTAATAGATAATATACAGCAGTAGCAAAGTATAATGCATATTGCCTGCAATAGGTAATATACAGCAGTAGCAAAGTATAATGCATATTGCCTGTAATAGATAATATACAGTAGTAGCACAGGATAATGCACATTGCCAGTAATAGATAATATACAGCAGTAGCACAGTATAATGCACATTGCCTGTAATAGGTAATATACAGCAGTAGCACAGTATAATGCACATTGCCTGTAATAGGTAATATACAGCAGTAGCACAGTATAATGCACATTGCCTGTAATAGGTAATATACAGCAGTAGCACAGTATAATGCACATTGCCTGTAATAGGTAATATACAGCAGTAGCACAGTATAAAGCACATTGCCAGTAATAGATAATATACAGCAGTAGCAAAGTATAATGCATATTGCCTGTAATAGATAATATACAGCAGTAGCACAGGATAATGCACCTTGCCTGTAATAGGTAATATACAGCAGTAGCACAGTATAATGCACATTGCCTGTAATAGGTAATATACAGCAGTAGCACAGTATAATGCACATTGCCTGTAATAGGTAATATACAGCAGTAGCACAGTATAATGCACATTGCCTGTAATAGGTAATATACAGCAGTAGCACAGTATAATGCACATTGCCTGTAATAGGTAATATACAGCAGTAGCACAGTATAATACACATTGCCTGTAATAGGTAATATACAGCAGTAGCACAGTATAATGAACATTGCCTGTAATAGGTATATACAGCAGTAGCACAGTATAATGCACATTGTCTGTAATAGGTAATATACAGCAGTAGTACAGTATAATGCACATTGCCTGTAATAGGTAATATACAGCAGTAGCACAGTATAATGCACATTGCCTGTAATAGGTAATATACAGCAGTAGCACAGTATAATACACATTGCCTGTAAGGTAATATACAGCAGTAGCACAGTATAATGAACATTGCCTGTAATAGGTATATACAGCAGTAGCACAGTATAATGCACATTGTCTGTAATATGTAATATACAGCAGTAGTACAGTATAATGCACATTGCCTGTAATAGGTAATATACAGCAGTAGCACAGTATAATGTACATTTCCTGTAATAGGTAATATACAGCAGTAGTACAGTAATAATGCACATTGTCTGTAATAGGTAATATACAGCAGTAGTACAGTATAATGCACATTGTCTGTAATAGGTAATATACAGCAGTTAGCACAGTATAATGCACATTGTCTGTAATAGGTAATATACAGCAGTAGTACAGTATAATGCACATTGCCTGTAATAGGTAAAATACAGAAGGAGCACAGTTTAATGCACATCGCCTGTATTAGGTAATATACAGCAGTAGAACAGTATAATGCACATTTCCTGTAATAGGTAATATACAGCAGTAGCACAGTATAATACACATTGCCTGTAATAGGTAATATATACACCAGTAGCACAGTATAATGCACATTGCCTGTAATAGGTAATATACAGCAGTAGCACAGTATAATACACATTGCCTGTAATAGGTAATATACACCAGTAGCACAGTATAATGCACATTGCCTGTAATAGGTAATATACAGCAGTAGCACAGTATAATACACATTGCCTGTAATAGGTAATATACAGCAGTAGTACAGTATAATGCACATTGCCTGTAATAGGTAAAATACAGAAGGAGCACAGTTTAATGCACATCGCCTGTATTAGGTAATATACAGCAGTAGAACAGTATAATGCACATTGCCTGTAATAGGTAATATACAGCAGTAGCACAGTATAATGCACAATGCCTGTAATTGGTAATATACAGCAGTAGCACAGTATAATGCACATTGCCTGTAATAGGTATATACAGTAGTAGCACTGTATAATGTACATTGCCTGTAATAGGTAATATACAGCAGTAGAAAAGTATAATACACATTGCCTGTAATAGGTAATATACAGCAGTAGCACAGTATAATGCACATTGCCTGTAATAGGTAATATACAGCAGTAGCACAGTATAATACATATTGCCTGTAATAGGTAATATACAGTAGTAGCACAGTATAAAGCACATTGCCAGTAATAGATAATATACAGCAGTAGCAAAGTATAATGCATATTGCCTGTAATAGATAATATACAGTAGTAGCACAGGATAATGCACATTGCCAGTAATAGATAATATACAGCAGTAGCACAGTATAATGCACATTGCCTGTAATAGGTAATATACAGCAGTAGCACAGTATAATGCACATTGCCTGTAATAGGTAATATACAGCAGTAGCACAGTATAATGCACATTGCCTGTAATAGGTAATATACAGCAGTAGCACAGTATAATGCACATTGCCTGTAATAGGTAATATACAGCAGTAGCACAGTATAATGCACATTGCCTGTAATAGGTAATATACAGCAGTAGCACAGTATAAAGCACATTGCCAGTAATAGATAATATACAGCAGTAGCAAAGTATAATGCATATTGCCTGTAATAGATAATATACAGCAGTAGCACAGGATAATGCACCTTGCCTGTAATAGGTAATATACAGCAGTAGCACAGTATAATGCACATTGCCTGTAATAGGTAATATACAGCAGTAGCACAGTATAATGCACATTGCCTGTAATAGGTAATATACAGCAGTAGCACAGTATAATGTACATTGCCTGTAATAGGTAATATACAGCAGTAGCACAGTATAATGCACATTGCCTGTAATAGGTAATATACAGCAGTAGCACAGTATAATACACATTGCCTGTAATAGGTAATATACAGCAGTAGCACAGTATAATGAACATTGCCTGTAATAGGTAATATACAGCAGTAGCACAGTATAATACACATTGCCTGTAATAGGTAATATACAGCAGTAGCACAGTATAATGAACATTGCCTGTAATAGGTAATATACAGCAGTAGCACAGTATAATGCACATTGCCTGTAATAGGTATATACAGCAGTAGCACAGTATAATGCACATTGCCTGTAATAGGTAATATACAGCAGTAGTACAGTATAATGCACATTGCCTGTAATAGGTAATATACAGCAGTAGCACAGTATAATGCACATTGCCTGTAATAGGTAATATACAGCAGTAGCACAGTATAATGCACATTGCCTGTAATAGGTAATATACAGCAGTAGCAAAGTATAATACACGTTGCCTATAATAGGTAATATACAGTAGTAGCACAGTATAATGCACGTTGCCTGTAATAGGTAATATACAGTAGTAGCGCAGTATAATGCACAGGTGCGTATATTGCCTGTAATAGGTAATATACAGCAGTAGAACAGTATAATGTACATTGCCTGTAATAGGTAATATACAGCAGTAGCACAGTATAATGCACATTGCCTGTAATAGGTAATATACAGCAGTAGCACAGTTTAATGCACATTGCCTGTAATATGTAATATACAGCAGTAGTACACTATAATGCACATTGCCTGTAATAGGTAATATACAGCAGTAGCACAGTATAATGCACATTGCCTGTAATAGGTAATATACAGCAGTAGCACAGTATAATGCACATTACCTGTAATAGGTAATATACAGCAGTAGCACAGTATAATGCACATTGCCTGTAATAGGTAATATACAGCAGTAGCACAGTATAATGCACATTGCCTGTAATAGGTAATATACAGCAGTAGCACAGTATAATGCACATTGCCTGTAATAGGTAATATACAGCAGTAGCACAGTATAATGCACATTGCCTGTAATAGGTAATATACAGCAGTAGCACAGTATAATGCACATTGCCTGTAATAGGTAATATACAGCAGTAGCACAGTATAATGCACATTGCCTGTAATCGGTAATATTCAGCAGTAGCACAGTATAATGTACATTGTCTGTAATAGGTAATATACAGCAGTAGCAAAGTATAATGCACATTGCCTGTAATAGATAATATACAGCAGTAGCACAGTATAATGCACATTGTCTGTAATAGGTAATATACAGCAGTAGCAAAGTATAATGCACATTGCCTGTAATAGGTAATATACAGCTGTAGTACAGTATAATGCACATTGCCTGTAATAGGTAATATACAGCAGTAGAACAGTATAATGGACATTGCCTGTAATAGGTAATATACAGCAGTAGCACAGTATAATACTCATTGCCTATAATAGGTAATATACAGCAGTAGAACAGTATAATGCACATTGCCTGTAATAGGTAATATACAGCAGTAGCACAGTATAATGCACATTGCCTGTAATAGGTAATATATAGCAGTAGCACAGTATAATGCACATTGCCTGTAATAGGTAATATACAGCAGTAGCACAGTATAATACTCATTGCCTATAATAGGTAATATACAGCAGTAGAACAGTATAATGCACATTGCCTGTAATAGGTAATATACAGCAGTAGCACAGTATAATGCACATTGCCTGTAATAGGTAACATACAGCAGTAGTACACTATAATGCACATTGCCTGTAATAGGTAATATACAGCAGCAGTACACTATAAGGCACATTGCCTGTAATAGGTAATATACAGCAGTAGCAAAGTATAATGCACATTGCCTGTAATAGGTAATATACAGCAGTAGCACAGTATAATACACATTGCCTGTAATAGGTAATATACAGCAGTAGCACAGTATAATGCACATTGCATGTAATAGGTAATATACAGCAGTAGAACAGTATAATGCACATTGCCTTTAATAGGTAATATACAGCAGTAGCACAGTATAATGCACATTGCCTGTAATAGGTAATATACAGCAGTAGCACAGTATAATGCACATTGCCTGTAATAGGTAATATATAGCAGTAGCACAGTATAATGTACATTGCCTGTTATAGGTAACATACAGCAGTAGTACAGTATAATGCACATTGCCTGTAATAGGTAATATATAGTAGTAGCACAGTATAATGCACATTGCCTGTAATAGGTAATATACAGCAGTAGCACAGTATAATGCACATTGCCTGTAATAGGTAATATACAGCAGTAGCACAGTATAATACACATTGCCTGTAATAGGTAATATACAGCAGTAGCACAGTATAATGAACATTGCCTGTAATAGGTAATATACAGCAGTAGCACAGTATAATGCACATTGCCTGTAATAGGTAATATACAGCAGTAGCACAGTATAATGTACATTGCCTGTTATAGGTAACATACAGCAGTAGTACAGTATAATACACAGGTGCGTACATTGCCTATAATAGGTAATATACAGCAGTAGCACAGTATAATGTACATTGCCTGTTATAGGTAACATACAGCAGTAGTACAGTATAATACACAGGTGCGTACATTGCCTATAATAGGTAATATACAGCAGTAGCACAGTATAATGTACATTGCCTGTTATAGGTAACATACAGCAGTAGTACAGTATAATACACAGGTGCGTACATTGCCTATAATAGGTAATATACAGCAGTAGCACAGTATAATGCACATTGCCTGTAATAGGTAATATACAGCAGTAGCACAGTATAATGCACATTGCCTGTAATAGGTAATATACAGCAGTAGCACAGTATAATACACATTGCCTGTAATAGGTAATATATAGCAGTAGCACAGTATAATGTACATTGCCTGTTATAGGTAACATACAGCAGTAGTACAGTATAATGCACATTGCCTGTAATAGGTAATATACAGCAGTAGCACAGTATAATGCACATTGCCTGTAATAGGTAATATATAGTAGTAGCACAGTATAATGTACATTGCCTGTAATAGGTAATATACAGTAGTAGCACAGTATAATGCACATTGCCTGTAATAGGTAATATACAGCAGTATCACAGTATAATGGACATTGCCTGTAATAGGTAATATATAGCAGTAGCAAAGTATAATGCACATTGCCTGTAATAGGTAACATACAGCAGTAGCACAGTATAATGCACATTGCCTGTAATAGGTAATATATAGCAGTAGCACAGTATAATGCACATTGCCTGTAATAGGTAACATACAGCAGTAGCACAGTATAATGCACATTGCCTGTAATAGGTAACATACAGCAGTAGCACAGTATAATGCACATTGCCTGTAATAGGTAATATACAGCAGTAGCACAGTATAATGCACATTGCCTGTAATAGGTAACATACAGCAGTAGCACAGTATAATGCACATTGCCTGTAATAGGTAATATACAGCAGTAGCACAGTATAATGCACATTGCCTGTAATAGGTAATATACAGCAGTAGCACAGTATAATGCACATTGCCTATAATAGGTAATATACAGCAGTAGCACAGTATAATGCACATTGCCTATAATAGGTAATATACAGCAGGAGCACAGTATAATGCACAGGTGCATATATTTCCTGTAATAGGTAATATATAGTAGTAGCACAGTATAATACACATTCCTTGTAAAAGGTAATATACAGCAGTAGCACAGTATAATGCACATTGCCTGTTATAGGTAATATACAGCAGTAGCACAGTATAATGCACATTGCCTGTAATAGGTAATATACAGCAGGAGCACAGTGTAATACACATTTCCTGTAATAGGTAATATATAGTAGTAGCACAGTATAATGCACATTCCCTGTAAAAGGTAATATACAGCAGTAGCACAGTATAATGCACATTGCCTGTTATAGGTAATATACAGCAGTAGCACAGTATAATGCACATTGCCTGTAATAGGTAATATACAGCAGGAGCACAGTGTAATACACAGGTGCTTACATTGCCTGTAATAGGTAATATACAGCAGTAGCATAGTATAATACACATTGCCTGTAATAGCTAATATACAGCAGTAGCACAGTATAATGCACATTGCCTGTAATAGGTAATATATAGCAGTAGCACAGTATAATGCACATTGCCTGTAATAGGTAATATACAGCCGTAGCACAGTATAATGTAAATTGCCTGTAATAGGTAATATACAGCAGTAGCACAGTATAATGGACATTGCCTGTAATAGGTAATATACAGCAGTAGCACAGTATAATGCACATTGCCTGTAATAGGTAATATACTGCAGTAGCACAGTATAATACACATTGCCTGTAATAGGTAATATACAGCAGTAGCACAGTATAATACACATTGCCTGTAATAGGTAACATACAGCAGTAGCACAGTATAATGGACATTGCCTGTAATAGGTAATATACAGCAGTAGGACAGTATAATGGACATTGCCTGTAATAGGTAATATACAGCAGTAGCACAGTATAATGTACATTGCCTGTAATAGGTATATACAGCAGTAGCACAGTATAATGCACATTGTCTGTAATAGGTAATATACAGCAGTAGCACAGTATAATGCACATTGCCTGTAATAGGTAATATACAGCAGTAGCACAGTATAATGCACATTGCCTGTAATAGGTAATATACAGCAGTAGCACAGTATAATGCACATTGCCTGTAATAGGTAATATACAGCAGTAGTACACTATAATGCACATTGCCTGTAATAGGTAATATACAGCAGTAGCACAGTATAATGCACATTGCCTGTAATAGGTAATATACAGCAGTAGCACAGTATAATGCACATTGCCTGTAATAGGTAATATACAGCAGTAGCACAGTATAATGCACAATGCCTGTAATTGGTAATATACAGCAGTAGCACAGTATAATGCACATTGCCTGTAATAGGTAATATACAGTAGTAGCACAGTATAATGCACATTGCCTGTAATAGGTATATACAGTAGTAGCACAGTATAATGCACAGGTGCATATATTACCTTTAATAGGTAATATACAGCAGTAGCACAGTATAATGCACAATGCCTGTAATTGGTAATATACAGCAGTAGCACAGTATAATCTACATTGCCTGTAATAGGTAATATACAGCAGTAGCACAGTATAATGCACATTGCCAGTAATAGATAATATACAGCAGTAGCAAAGTATAATGCACATTGCCTATAATAGGTAATATACAGCAGGAGCACAGTGTAATACACAGGTGCTTACATTGCCTGTAATAGGTAATATACAGCAGTAGCACAGTATAATGCACATTGCCTATAATAGGTAACATACAGCAGTAGCACAGTATAATGCTCATTGCCTGTAATAGGTAACATACAGCAGTAGCACAGTATAATGCACATTGCCTGTAATATGTAATATACAGCAGTAGCAAAGTATATATAATGCACATTGCCTGTAATAGGTAATATACAGCAGTAGCACAGTATAATGCACATTGCCTATAATAGGTAACATACAGCAGTAGCACAGTATAATGCACATTGCCTGTAATAGGTAACATACAGCAGTAGCACAGTATAATGCACATTGCCTGTAATATGTAATATACAGCAGTAGCAAAGTATATATAATGCACATTGCCTGTAATAGGTAATATACAGCAGTAGCAAAGTATAATGCACATTGCCTGTAATATGTAATATACAGCAGTAGCAAAGTATATATAATGCACATTGCCTGTAATAGGTAATATACAGCAGTAGCACAGTATAATGCACATTGCCTATAATAGGTAATATACAGCAGTAGCACAGTATAATGCACATTGCCTGTAAAAGGTAATATACAGCAGTAGCACAGTATAATACACATTGCCTGTAATATGTAATATACAGCAGTAGCACAGTATAATACACATTCCCTGTAAAAGGTAATATACAGCAGTAGCACAGTATAATACACATTGCCTGTAATATGTAATATACAGCAGTAGCAAAGTATATATAATGCACATTGCCTGTAATAGGTAATATACAGCAGTAGCACAGTATAATGCACATTGCCTATAATAGGTAATATACAGCAGTAGCACAGTATAATGCACATTGCCTATAATAGGTAATATACAGCAGTAGCACAGTATAATGCACAGGTGCATATATTACCTTTAATAGGTAATATACAGCAGTAGCACAGTATAATACACATTCCCTGTAAAAGGTAATATACAGCAGTAGCACAGTATAATGCACATTGCCTGTAATAGGTAATATACAGCAGGAGCACAGTATAATGCACATTCCCTGTAAAAGGTAATATACAGCAGTAGCACAGTATAATGCACATTGCCTGTAATAGGTAATATACAGCAGTAGCACAGTATAATGCACATTGCCTGTAATAGGTAATATACAGCAGGAGCACAGTGTAATACACAGGTGCTTACATTGCCTGTAATAGGTAATATACAGTAGTAGCACAATATAATACACATTCCCTGTAAAAGGTAATATACAGCAGTAGCACACTATAATGTACATTGCCTGTAATAGGTAATATACAGCAGTAGCACAGTATAATGCACATTGCCTGTAATAGGTAATATACAGCAGTAGCACAGTATAATGCACATTGCCTGTAATAGCTAATATACAGCAGTAGCACAGTATAATGCACATTGCCTGTAATAGGTAATATATAGTAGTAGCACAGTATAATGCACATTGCCTGTAATAGGTAATATACAGCAGTAGCACAGTATAATGCACATTGCCTGTAATAGGTAATATACAGCAGTAGCACAGTATAATGCACATTGCCTGTAATAGGTAATATACAGCAGTAGCACAGTATAATACACATTGCCTTGAAAAGGTAATATACAGCAGTAGCACAGTATAATACACATTGCCTGTAATAGGTAACATACAGCAGTAGCACAGTATAATGCACATTGCCTATAATAGGTAATATACAGCAGTAGCACAGTATAATGCACATTGCCTGTAATAGGTAATATACAGCAGTAGCACAGTATCATGCACATTGCCTGTAATAGGTAATATACAGCAGTAGTACACTATCATGCACATTGCCTGTAATAGGTAATATACAGCAGTAGCACAGTATAATGCACATTGCCTGTAATAGGTAATATACAGCAGTAGCACAGTATAATGCACATTGCCTGTAATAGGTAATATACAGCAGTAGCACAGTATAATGCACATTGCCTGTAATAGGTAATATACAGCAGTAGCACAGTATAATGGACATTGCCTGTAATAGGTAATATACAGCAGTAGCACAGTATAATGCACATTGCCTGTAATAGGTAATATACAGCAGTAGCACAGTATAATGCACATTGCCTGTAATAGGTAATATACAGCAGTAGCACAGTATAATGCACATTGCCTGTAATAGGTAATATACAGCAGTAGCACAGTATAATGGACATTGCCTGTAATAGGTAATATACAGCAGTAGGACAGTATAATGGACATTGCCTGTAATAGGTAATATACAGCAGTAGCACAGTATAATGCACATTGCCTGTAATAGGTAATATACAGCAGTAGCACAGTATAATGCACATTGCCTGTAATAGGTAATATACAGCAGTAGCACAGTATAATGCACATTGCCTGTAATAGGTAATATACAGCAGTAGTACACTATAATGCACATTGCCTGTAATAGGTAATATACAGCAGTAGTACACTATAATGCACATTGCCTGTAATAGGTAATATACAGCAGTAGCACAGTATAATGCACATTGCCTGTAATAGGTAATATACAGCAGTAGCACAGTATAATGCACATTGCCTGTAATAGGTAATATACAGCAGTAGCACAGTATAATGCACATTGCCTGTAATAGGTAATATACAGCAGTAGCACAGTATAATGGACATTGCCTGTAATAGGTAATATACAGCAGTAGCACAGTATAATGCACATTGCCTGTAATAGGTAATATATAGCAGTAGCACAGTGTAATGCACATTGCCTGTAATAGGTAATATATAGCAGTAGCACAGTGTAATGCACATTGCCTGTAATAGGTAATATACAGCAGTAGCACAGTATAATGCACATTGCCTGTAATAGGTAATATACAGCAGTAGCACAGTATAATGCACATTGCCTGTAATAGGTAACATACAGCAGTAGCACAGTATAATACACATTGCCTGTAATAGGTAACATACAGCAGTAGCACAGTATAATGCACATTGCCTGTAATAGGTAACATACAGCAGTAGCACAGTATAATGCACATTGCCTGTTATAGGTAATATACAGCAGTAGCACAGTATAATGTACATTGCCTGTAATAGGTAACATACAGCAGTAGCACAGTATAATGCACATTGCCTGTAATAGGTAACATACAGCAGTAGCACAGTATAATGCACATTGCCTGTAATAGGTAACATACAGCAGTAGCATAGTATAATGCACATTGCCTGTAATAGGTAATATACAGAAGTAGCACAGTATAATGCACATTGCCTGTTATAGGTAATATACAGCAGTAGCACAGTATAATGCACATTGCCTGTAATAGGTAATATACAGCAGTAGCACAGTATAATGCACATTGCCTGTAATAGGTAATATACAGCAGTAGCACAGTATAATGCACATTGCCTGTAATAGGTAATATACAGCAGTAGCACAGTATAATGCACATTGCCTGTAATAGGTAATATACAGCAGTAGCACAGTATAATGCACATTGCCTGTAATAGGTAATATACAGCAGTAGCACAGTATAATGGACATTGCCTGTAATAGGTAATATACAGCAGTAGGACAGTATAATGGGCATTGCCTGTAATAGGTAATATACAGCAGTAGCACAGTATAATGTACATTGCCTGTAATAGGTAATATACAGCAGTAGCACAGTATAATGCACATTGCCTGTAATAGGTAATATACAGCAGTAGCACAGTATAATGCACATTGCCTGTAATAGGTAATATACAGCAGTAGCACAGTATAATGCACATTGCCTGTAATAGGTAATATACAGCAGTAGCACAGTATAATGCACATTGCCTGTAATAGGTAATATACAGCAGTAGCACAGTATAATGCACATTGCCTGTAATAGGTAATATACAGCAGTAGCACAGTATAATGGACATTGCCTGTAATAGGTAATATACAGCAGTAGGACAGTATAATGGACATTGCCTGTAATAGGTAATATACTGCAGTAGCACAGTATAATGCACATTGCCTGTAATAGGTAATATACAGCAGTAGCACAGTATAATGCACATTGCCTGTAATAGGTAATATACAGCAGTAGCACAGTATAATGCACATTGCCTGTAATAGGTAATATATAGCAGTAGCACAGTGTAATGCACATTGCCTGTAATAGGTAATATACAGCAGTTGCACAGTATAATGGACATTGCCTATAATAGGTAACATACAGCAGTAGCACAGTATAATGCACATTGCCTGTAATAGGTAATATACAGCAGTAGCACAGTATAATGCACATTGCCTATAATAGCTAATATACAGCAGTAGCACAGTATAATGCACAGGTACGTAGATTGCCTTTAATAGGTAATATACAGCAGTAGCACAGTATAATGCACATTGCCTGTAATAGGTTATATACAGCAGTAGCACAGTATAATGCACATTGCCTGTAATAGGTTATATACAGCAGTAGCACAGTATAATGCACATTGCCTGTAATAGGTAATATACAGTAGCAGCACAGTATAATGCACATTGCCTGTAATAGGTAATATACAGCAGTAGAACAGTATAATGCACATTTCCTGTAATAGGTAATATACAGCAGTAGCACAGTATAATGGACATTGCCTGTAATAGGTAATATACAGCAGTAGCACAGTATAATGGACATTGCCTGTAATAGGTAATATACAGCAGTAGCACAGTATAATGGACATTGCCTGTAATAGGTAAAATACAGAAGGAGCACAGTATAATGCACACCTGTAATATGTAATATACAGCAGTAGCACAGTATAATGCACATTGCCTATAATAGGTAATATACAGCAGTAGCACAGTATAATGCACATTGCCTGTAATAGGTAATATACAGCAGTAGCACAGTATAATGGACATTGCCTGTAATAGGTAATATACAGCAGTAGCACAGTATAATGCACATTGCCTGTAATAGGTAATATACAGCAGTAGAACAGTATAATGCACATTGCCTGTAATAGGTAATATACAGCAGTAGCACAGTATAATACACATTGCCTGTAATAGGTAATATACAGCAGTAGCACAGTATAATGGACATTGCCTGTAATAGGTAATATACAGCAGTAGCACAGTATAATGGACATTGCCTGTAATAGGTAATATACAGCAGTAGCACAGTATAATGTACATTTCCTGTAATAGGTAAAATACAGAAGGAGCACAGTATAATGCACATTGCCTGTAATAGGTAATATACAGCAGTAGCACAGTATAATGCACATTGCCTATAATAGGTAATATACACCAGTAGTATAGTATAATGCACATTGCCTGTAATAGGTATATACAGTAGTAGCACAGTATAATGCACATTGCCTGTAATAGGTATATACAGTAGTAGCACAGTATAATGCACAGGTGGATATATTACCTTTAATAGGTAATATACAGTAGTAGCACAGTATAATGCACATTGCCTGTAATAGGTAATATACAGCAGTAGCACAGTATAATGCACATTGCCTATAATAGGTAACATACAGCAGTAGCACAGTATAATGGACATTGCCTGTAATAGGTAATATACAGCAGTAGCACAGTATAATGCACATTGCCTGTAATAGGTAATATACAGCAGTAGCACAGTATAATGCACATTGCCTGTAATTGGTAATATACAGCAGTAGCACAGTATAATGCACATTGCCTGTAATATGTAATATACAGCAGTAGCACAGTATAATCTACATTGCCTGTAATAGGTAATATACAGCAGTAGAACAGTATAATACATATTGCCTGTAATAGGTAATATACAGTAGTAGCACAGTATAATGCACATTGCCAGTAATAGATAATATACAGCAGTAGCAAAGTATAATGCACATTGCCTATAATAGGTAATATACAGCAGGAGCACAGTGTAATACACAGGTGCTTACATTGCCTGTAATAGGTAATATACAGCAGTAGCACAGTATAATGCACATTGCCTATAATAGGTAATATACAGCAGTAGCACAGTATAATGCACATTGCCGGTAATAGGTAATATACAGCAGTAGCACAGTATAATCTACATTGCCTGTAATAGGTAATATACAGCAGTAGAACAGTATAATACATATTGCCTGTAATAGGTAATATACAGTAGTAGCACAGTATAATGCACATTGCCTGTAATAGGTAATATACAGCAGTAGCACAGTATAATGCACATTGCCTATAATAGGTAATATACAGCAGGAGCACAGTGTAATACACAGGTGCTTACATTGCCTGTAATAGGTAATATACAGCAGTAGCACAGTATAATGCACATTGCCTATAATAATTAATATACAGCAGTAGCACAGTATAATGCACATTGCCTGTAATAGGTAATATACAGCAGTAGCACAGTATAATACACATTGCCTGTAATATGTAATATACAGCAGTAGCAAAGTATATATAATGCACATTGCCTGTAATAGGTAATATTCAGCAGTAGCACAGTATAATGCACATTGCCTGTAATAGGTAATATACAGCAGTAGCACAGTATAATGCACATTGCCTATAATAGGTAATATACAGTAGTAGCACAGTATAATGTACATTGCCTGTAATAGGTAATACACAGCAGTAGCACAGTATAATACACATTCCCTGTAAAAGGTAATATACAGTAGTAGCACAGTATAATGCACATTGCCTGTAATAGGTAATATACAGCAGGAGCACAGTATAATGCACATTCCCTGTAAAAGGTAATATACAGCAGTAGCACAGTATAATGCACATTGCCTGTAATAGGTAACATACTGCAGTAGCACAGTATAATGCACATTGCCTGTAATAGGTAATATACAGCAGGAGCACAGTGTAATACACATTGCCTGTAATAGGTAATATATAGTAGTAGCACAGTATAATACACATTCCCTGTAAAAGGTAATATACAGCAGTAGCACAGTATAATGCACATTGCCTGTAATAGGTAATATACAGCAGGAGCACAGTGTAATACACAGGTGCTTACATTGCCTGTAATAGGTAATATACAGTAGTAGCACAGTATAATACACATTCCCTGTAAAAGGTAATATACAGCAGTAGCACACTATAATGTACATTGCCTGTAATAGGTAATATACAGCAGTAGCACAGTATAATGCACATTGTCTGTAATAGGTAATATACAGCAGTAGCACAGTATAATGCACATTGCCTGTAATAGGTAATATACAGCAGGAGCACAGTGTAATACACAGGTGCTTACATTGCCTGTAATAGGTAATATACAGTAGTAGCACAGTATAATACACATTCCCTGTAAAAGGTAATATACAGCAGTAGCACACTATAATGTACATTGCCTGTAATAGGTAATATACAGCAGTAGCACAGTATAATGCACATTGCCTGTAATAGGTAATATACAGCAGTAGCACAGTATAATGCACATTGCCTGTAATAGCTAATATACAGCAGTAGCACAGTATAATGCACATTGCCTGTAATAGGTAATATATAGTAGTAGCACAGTATAATGCACATTGCCTGTAATAGGTAATATACAGCAGTAGCACAGTATAATGTACATTGCCTGTAATAGGTAATATACAGCAGTAGCACAGTATAATGCACATTGCCTATAATAGCTAATATACAGCAGTAGCACAGTATAATACACATTGCCTGTAATAGGTAATATACAGCAGTAGCAAAGTATAATGCACATTGCCTGTAATAGGTAATATACAGCAGTAGCACAGTATAATGCACATTGCCTGTAATAGGTAATATACAGCAGTAGCACAGTATAATACACATTGCCTGTAAAAGGTAATATACAGCAGTAGCACAGTATAATACACATTGCCTGTAATAGGTAACATACAGCAGTAGCACAGTATAATGCACATTGCCTGTAATAGGTAACATACAGAAGTAGCACAGTATAATGCACATTGCCTGTTATAGGTAATATACAGCAGTAGCACAGTATAATGCACATTGCCTGTAATAGGTAATATACAGCAGTAGCACAGTATAATGCACATTGCCTGTAATAGGTAATATACTGCAGTAGCACAGTATAATACACATTGCCTGTAATAGGTAATATACAGCAGTAGCACAGTATAATACACATTGCCTGTAATAGGTAACATACAGCAGTAGCACAGTATAATGCACATTGCCTGTAATAGGTAATATACAGAAGTAGCACAGTATAATGCACATTGCCTGTTATAGGTAATATACAGCAGTAGCACAGTATAATGCACATTGCCTGTAATAGGTAATATACAGAAGTAGCACAGTATAATGCACATTGCCTGTAATAGGTAATATACAGCAGTAGCACAGTATAATGCACATTGCCTGTAATAGGTAATATACAGAAGTAGCACAGTATAATGCACATTGCCTGTAATAGGTAATATACAGCAGTAGCACAGTATAATGCACATTGCCTGTAATAGGTAATATACAGCAGTAGCACAGTATAATGCACATTGCCTGTAATAGGTAATATACAGCAGTAGCACAGTATAATGTACATTGCCTGTAATAGGTAATATATAGCAGTAGCACAGTGTAATGCACATTGCCTGTAATAGGTAATATACAGCAGTAGCACAGTATAATGCACATTGCCTATAATAGCTAATATACAGCAGTAGCACAGTATAATGCAGAGGTGCGGAGATTGCCTTTAATAGGTAATATACAGCAGTAGCACAGTATAATGCACATTGCCTGTAATAGGTTATATACAGCAGTAGCACAGTATAATGTACATTGCCTGTAATAGGTAAAATACAGAAGGAGCACAGTATAATGCACATCGCCTGTAATAGGCAATATACAGCAGTAGCACAGTATAATGCACATTGCCTATAATAGGTAATATACAGCAGTAGAACAGTATAATGCACATTGCCTGTAATAGGTTATATACAGCAGTAGCACAGTATAATGCACATTGCCTGTAATAGGTAAAATACAGAAGGAGCACAGTATAATGCACATCGCCTGTAATAGGCAATATACAGCAGTAGCACAGTATAATGCACATTGCCTGTAATAGGTAATATACAGCAGTAGCACAGTATAATACACATTCCCTGTAAAAGGTAATATACAGCAGTAGCACAGTATAATGCACAATGCCTGTAATTGGTAATATACAGCAGTAGCACAGTATAATGCACATTGCCTGTAATAGGTATATACAGCAGTAGCACAGTATAATCTACATTGCCTGTAATAGGTAATATACAGCAGTAGAACAGTATAAAGCACATTGCCAGTAATAGATAATATACAGCAGTAGCAAAGTATAATGCATATTGCCTGTAATAGATAATATACAGTAGTAGCACAGGATAATGCACATTGCCAGTAATAGATAATATACAGCAGTAGCACAGTATAATGCACATTTCCTGTAATAGGTAATATACAGCAGTAGCACAGTATAATGCACATTGCCTGTAATAGGTAATATACAGCAGTAGCACAGTATAATGCACATTGCCTGTAATAGGTAATATACAGCAGTAGCACAGTATAATACACATTGCCTGTAATAGGTAACATACAGCAGTAGCACAGTATAATACACATTGCCTGTAATAGGGAATATACAGCAGTAGCACAGTATAATGCACATTGCCTGTAATAGGTAATATACAGCAGTAGCACAGTATAAAGCACATTGCCTGTAATAGGTAATATACAGCAGTAGCACAGTATAATGCACATTGCCTGTAATAGGTAATATACAGCAGTAGCACAGTATAATGCACATTGCCTGTAATAGGTAATATACAGCAGTAGCACAGTATAATGCACATTGCCTGTAATAGGTAATATACAGCAATAGCACAGTATAATGCACAATGCCTGTAATAGGTAATATACAGTAGTAGCACAGTATAATGCACATTGCCTGTAATAGGTAATATACAGCAGTAGCAAAGTATAATGCACATTGCCTGTAATAGGTAATATACAGCAGTAGCAAAGTATAATACACGTTGCCTATAATAGGTAATATACAGTAGTAGCACAGTATAATGCACGTTGCCTGTAATAGGTAATATACAGTAGTAGCGCAGTATAATGCACAGGTGCGTATATTGCCTGTAATAGGTAATATACAGCAGTAGAACAGTATAATGTACATTGCCTGTAATAGGTAATATACAGCAGTAGCACAGTATAATGCACATTGCCTGTAATAGGTAATATACAGCAGTAGCACAGTATAATGCACATTGCCTGTAATAGGTAATATACAGCAGAAGCACAGTATAATGCACATTGCCTGTAAAAGGTAATATACAGCAGTAGCACAGTATAATGCACACTGCCTGTAATAGGTAATATACAGCAGTAGCACAGTATAATGCACATTGCCTGTAATAGGTAATATACAGCAGTAGCACAGTATAATGCACATTGCCTGTAATAGGTAATATACAGCAGTAGCAAAGTATAATGCACGTTGCGTGTAATAGGTAATATACAGCAGTAGCACAGTATAATGCACATTGCCTGTAATAGGTAATATACAGCAGTAGCACAGTATAATGCACATTGCCTGTAATAGGTAATATACAGCAGTAGCACAGTATAATGCACGTTGCCTGTAATAGGTAATATACAGCAGTAGCAAAGTATAATGCACGTTGCGTGTAATAGGTAATATACAGCAGTAGCACAGTATAATGCACATTGCCTGTAATAGGTAATATACAGCAGTAGCACAGTATAATGCACGTTGCCTGTAATAGGTAATATACAGCAGTAGCACAGTATAATGCACATTACCTGTAATAGGTAATATACAGCAGTAGAACAGTATAATGTACGTTGCCTGTAATAGGTAATATACAGTAGCAGTACAGTATAATGCATATTGCCTGTAATAGGTAATATACAGCAGTAGCACAGTATAATGCACATTGCCTGTAATAGGTAATATACAGCAGTAGCAAAGTATAATGCATGTTGCCTGTAATAGGTAATATACAGCAGTAGCACAGTATAATGCACATTGCCTGTTATAAATAACATACAGCAGTAGCACAGTATAATGCACATTGCCTGTAATAGGTAAGATACAGCAGTAGCACAGTATAATGCACATTGCCTTTAATAGGTAATATACAGTAGCAGCACAGTATAATGCACAGGTGCGTATATTGCCTGCAATAGGTAATATACAGCAGTAGCACAGTATAATGCACATTGCCTGTAATAAGTAATATACAGCAGTAGCACAGTATAATGCACATTGCCTGTAATAGGTAATATATAGCAGTAGCACAGTATAATGCACATTGCCTGTAATAGGTAATATACAGCAGTAGCACAGTATAATGCACATTGTCTGCAATACGTAATATACAGCAGTAGCACAGTATAATGCACATTGCCTGTAATAGGTAATATACAGCAGTAGCACAGTATAATGCACATTGCCTGTAATAGGTAAGATACAGCAGTAGCACAGTATAATGCACATTGCCTGTAATAGGTAATATACAGCAGTAGCACAGTATAATGTACATTGCCTGTAATAGGAAATATACAGCAGTAGAACAGTATAATGTACGTTGCCTGTAATAGGTAATATACAGTAGCAGTACAGTATAATGCATATTGCCTGTAATAGGTAATATACAGCAGTAGCACAGTATAATGCACATTGTCTGTAATAGGTAATATACAGCAGTAGCTAAGTATAATGCACGTTGCCTGTAATAGGTAATATACAGTAGTAGCACAGTATAATGCACATTGCCTGTAATAGGTAATATACAGCAGTAGCACAGTATAATGCACATTGCCTGTAATAGGTAATATACAGTAGCAGCACATTATAATGCACATTGCCTGCAATAGGTAATATAAAGCAGTAGCACAGTATAATGTACATTGCCTGTTATAGGTAATATACAGCAGTAGGACAGTATAATGCATGTTGCCTGTAATAGGTAATATACAGCAGTAGCACAGTATATTGCACATTGCCTGTAATAGGTAATATACAGCAGTAGCACAGTATAATGCACATTGCCTGTAATAGGTAATATACAGCAGTAGCACAGTATAATGCACATTGCCTGTAATAGGTAATATACAGCAGTAGCAAAGTATAATGCACATTGCCTGTAATATGTAAAATTCAGCAGTAGTACACTATAATGCACATTGCCTGTAATAGGTAATATACAGTAGTAGCACAGTATAATGCACACTGCCTGTAATAAGTAATATACAGCAGTAGCAGAGTATAAAGCACATTGCCTGTAATAGGTAATATACAGCACTAGCACATTATAATTGACATTGCCTGTAATAGGTAATATACAGTAGTAGCACAGTATAATGGACATTGCCTGTAATAGGTAATATACAGTAGTAGCGCAGTATAATGCACAGGTGCGTATATTGCCTGTAATAGGTAATATACAGCAGTACCACAGTATAATGCACATTGCCTGTAATAGGTAATATACAGCAGTAGCAAAGTATAATGCACATTGCCTGCAATAAGTAATATACAGCAGTAGCACAGTATAATGCACATTTCCTGTAATAGGTAATATACAGCAGTAGCACAGTATAATGCACATAGCCTGTAATAGGTAATATACAGCAGTAGCAAAGTATAATGCAAATTGCCTGTAATAGGTAATATACAGCAGTAGCACAGTATAATGCACATTGCCTGTAATAGGTAATATACAGTAGTAGCACAGTATAATGCACATTGCCTGTAATAGGTAACATACAGCAGTAGCACAGGATAATGCACATTGCCTGTAATAGGTAATATACAGCAGTAGCACAGTATAATGCACATTGCCTGTAATAGGTAATATACAGCAGTAGCACAGTATAATGCACATTGCCTGTAATAGGTAACATACAGCAGTAGCACAGTATAATGGACATTGCCTGTAATAGGTAACATACAGCAGTAGCACAGTATAATGCACATTGCCTGTAATAGGTAATATACAGCAGTAGCACAGTATAATACACATTGCCTGTAATAGGTAATATACAGCAGTAGCACAGTATAATGCACATTTCCTGTAATAGGTAATATACAGTAGTAGCACAGTATAATGGTCATTGCCTGTAATAGGTAATATACAGCAGTAGCACAGTATAATGCACATTGCCTGTAATAGGTAATATACAGCAGTAGCACAGTATAATGCACATTGCCTGTAATATGTAATATACAGTAGTAGTACACTATAATGCACATTGCCTGTAATAGGTAATATACAGCAGTAGCAAAGTATAATACACGTTGCCTATAATAGGTAATATACAGTAGTAGCACAGTATAATGCACGTTGCCTGTAATAGGTAATATACAGTAGTAGCGCAGTATAATGCACAGGTGCGTATATTGCCTGTAATAGGTAATATACAGCAGTAGAACAGTATAATGTACATTGCCTGTAATAGGTAATATACAGCAGTAGCACAGTATAATGCACATTGCCTGTAATAGGTAATATACAGCAGTAGCACAGTATAATGCACATTGCCTGTAATAGGTAATATACAGCAGAAGCACAGTATAATGCACATTGCCTGTAAAAGGTAATATACAGCAGTAGCACAGTATAATGCACACTGCCTGTAATAGGTAATATACAGCAGTAGCACAGTATAATGCACATTGCCTGTAATAGGTAATATACAGCAGTAGCACAGTATAATGCACATTGCCTGTAATAGGTAATATACAGCAGTAGCAAAGTATAATGCATGTTGCCTGTAATAGGTAATATACAGCAGTAGCACAGTATAATGGACATTGCCTGTAATAGGTAATATACAGCAGTAGCACAGTATAATACACATTGCCTGTAATAGGTAAAATACAGCAGTAGCAAAGTATAATGCACGTTGCGTGTAATAGGTAATATACAGCAGTAGCACAGTATAATGCACATTGCCTGTAATAGGTAATATACAGCAGTAGCACAGTATAATGCACATTGCCTGTAATAGGTAATATACAGCAGTAGCACAGTATAATGCACGTTGCCTGTAATAGGTAATATACAGCAGTAGCAAAGTATAATGCACGTTGCGTGTAATAGGTAATATACAGCAGTAGCACAGTATAATGCACATTGCCTGTAATAGGTAATATACAGCAGTAGCACAGTATAATGCACGTTGCCTGTAATAGGTAATATACAGCAGTAGCACAGTATAATGCACATTACCTGTAATAGGTAATTTACAGCAGTAGAACAGTATAATGTACGTTGCCTGTAATAGGTAATATACAGTAGCAGTACAGTATAATGCATATTGCCTGTAATAGGTAATATACAGCAGTAGCACAGTATAATGCACATTGCCTGTAATAGGTAATATACAGCAGTAGCAAAGTATAATGCATGTTGCCTGTAATAGGTAATATACAGCAGTAGCACAATATAATGCACATTGCCAGTAATAGGTAATATACAGCAGTAGCACAGTATAATGCACATTGCCTGTAATAGGTAACATACAGCAGTAGCACAGTATAATGCACATTGCCTGTAATAGGTAAGATACAGCAGTAGCACAGTATAATGCACATTGTCTTTAATAGGTAATATACAGTAGCAGCACAGTATAATGCACAGGTGCGTATATTGCCTGCAATAGGTAATATACAGCAGTAGCACAGTATAATGCACATTGCCTGTAATAAGTAATATACAGCAGTAGCACAGTATAATGCACATTGCCTGTAATAGGTAATATACAGCAGTAGCACAGTATAATCTACATTGCCTGTAATAGGTAATATACAGCAGTAGAACAGTATAATACATATTGCCTGTAATAGGTAATATACAGTAGTAGCACAGTATAATGCACATTGCCAGTAATAGATAATATACAGCAGTAGCAAAGTATAATGCACATTGCCTATAATAGGTAATATACAGCAGTAGCACAGTATAATGCACATTGCCGGTAATAGGTAATATACAGCAGTAGCACAGTATAATGCACATTGCCTGTAATAGGTTATATACAGCAATAGCACAGTATAATACACAGGTGCTTACATTGCCTGTAATAGGTAATATACAGCAGTAGCACAGTATAATGCACATTGCCTATAATAATTAATATACAGCAGTAGCACAGTATAATGCACATTGCCTGTAATAGGTAATATACAGCAGTAGCACAGTATAATACACATTGCCTGTAATATGTAATATACAGCAGTAGCAAAGTATATATAATGCACATTGCCTGTAATAGGTAATATACAGCAGTAGCACAGTATAATGCACATTGCCTGTAATAGGTAATATACAGCAGTAGCACAGTATAATGCACATTGCCTATAATAGGTAATATACAGCAGTAGCACAGTATAATGTACATTGCCTATAATAGGTAATATACAGCAGTAGCACAGTATAATGCACATTGCCTGTAATAGGTAATATACAGCAGGAGCACAGTGTAATACACATTGCCTGTAATAGGTAATATATAGTAGTAGCACAGTATAATACACATTCCCTGTAAATGGTAATATACAGCAGTAGCACAGTATAATGCACATTGCCTGTTATAGGTAATATACAGCAGTAGCACAGTATAATGCACATTGCCTGTAATAGGTAATATACAGCAGGAGCACAGTGTAATACACAGGTGCTTACATTGCCTGTAATAGGTAATATACAGTAGTAGCACAGTATAATACACATTCCCTGTAAAAGGTAATATACAGCAGTAGCACACTATAATGTACATTGCCTGTAATAGGTAATATACAGCAGTAGCACAGTATAATGCACATTGCCTGTAATAGGTAATATACAGCAGTAGCACAGTATAATGCACATTGCCTGTAATAGCTAATATACAGCAGTAGCACAGTATAATGCACATTGCCTGTAATAGGTAATATATAGTAGTAGCACAGTATAATGCACATTGCCTGTAATAGGTAATATACAGCAGTAGCACAGTATAATGTACATTGCCTGTAATAGGTAATATACAGCAGTAGGACAGTATAATGCACATTGCCTGTAATAGGTAATATACAGCAGTAGCACAGTATAATACACATTGCCTGTAAAAGGTAATATACAGCAGTAGCACAGTATAATACACATTGCCTGTAATAGGTAACATACAGCAGTAGCACAGTATAATGCACATTGCCTGTAATAGGTAATATACAGCAGTAGCACAGTATAATGCACATTGCCTGTAATAGGTAATTATACTGCAGTAGCACAGTATAATACACATTGCCTGTAATAGGTAATATACAGCAGTAGCACAGTATAATACACATTGCCTGTAATAGGTAACATACAGCAGTAGCACAGTATAATGCACATTGCCTGTAATAGGTAATATACAGAAGTAGCACAGTATAATGCACATTGCCTGTTATAGGTAATATACAGCAGTAGCACAGTATAATGCACATTGCCTGTAATAGGTAATATACAGCAGTAGCACAGTATAATGCACATTGCCTGTAATAGGTAATATACTGCAGTAGCACAGTATAATACACATTGCCTGTAATAGGTAATATACAGCAGTAGCACAGTATAATACACATTGCCTGTAATAGGTAACATACAGCAGTAGCACAGTATAATGCACATTGCCTGTAATAGGTAATATACAGAAGTAGCACAGTATAATGCACGTTGCCTGTAATAGGTAATATACAGCAGTAGCACAGTATAATGCACATTGCCTGTAATAGGTAATATACAGCAGTAGCACAGTATAATGCACATTGCCTGTAATAGGTAATATACAGCAGTAGCACAGTATAATGCACGTTGCCTGTAATAGGTAATATACAGCAGTAGCAAAGTATAATGCACGTTGCGTGTAATAGGTAATATACAGCAGTAGCACAGTATAATGCACATTGCCTGTAATAGGTAATATACAGCAGTAGCACAGTATAATGCACGTTGCCTGTAATAGGTAATATACAGCAGTAGCACAGTATAATGCACATTACCTGTAATAGGTAATTTACAGCAGTAGAACAGTATAATGTACGTTGCCTGTAATAGGTAATATACAGTAGCAGTACAGTATAATGCATATTGCCTGTAATAGGTAATATACAGCAGTAGCACAGTATAATGCACATTGCCTGTAATAGGTAATATACAGCAGTAGCAAAGTATAATGCATGTTGCCTGTAATAGGTAATATACAGCAGTAGCACAATATAATGCACATTGCCAGTAATAGGTAATATACAGCAGTAGCACAGTATAATGCACATTGCCTGTAATAGGTAACATACAGCAGTAGCACAGTATAATGCACATTGCCTGTAATAGGTAAGATACAGCAGTAGCACAGTATAATGCACATTGCCTTTAATAGGTAATATACAGTAGCAGCACAGTATAATGCACAGGTGCGTATATTGCCTGCAATAGGTAATATACAGCAGTAGCACAGTATAATGCACATTGCCTGTAATAAGTAATATACAGCAGTAGCACAGTATAATGCACATTGCCTGTAATAGGTAATATACAGCAGTAGCACAGTATAATCTACATTGCCTGTAATAGGTAATATACAGCAGTAGAACAGTATAATACATATTGCCTGTAATAGGTAATATACAGTAGTAGCACAGTATAATGCACATTGCCAGTAATAGATAATATACAGCAGTAGCAAAGTATAATGCACATTGCCTATAATAGGTAATATACAGCAGTAGCACAGTATAATGCACATTGCCGGTAATAGGTAATATACAGCAGTAGCACAGTATAATCTACATTGCCTGTAATAGGTAATATACAGCAGTAGAACAGTATAATACATATTGCCTGTAATAGGTAATATACAGTAGTAGCACAGTATAATGCACATTGCCTGTAATAGGTAATATACAGCAGTAGCACAGTATAATGCACATTGCCTATAATAGGTAATATACAGCAGGAGCACAGTGTAATACACAGGTGCTTACATTGCCTGTAATAGGTAATATACAGCAGTAGCACAGTATAATGCACATTGCCTATAATAATTAATATACAGCAGTAGCACAGTATAATGCACATTGCCTGTAATAGGTAATATACAGCAGTAGCACAGTATAATACACATTGCCTGTAATATGTAATATACAGCAGTAGCAAAGTATATATAATGCACATTGCCTGTAATAGGTAATATACAGCAGTAGCACAGTATAATGCACATTGCCTGTAATAGGTAATATACAGCAGTAGCACAGTATAATGCACATTGCCTATAATAGGTAATATACAGCAGTAGCACAGTATAATGTACATTGCCTGTAATAGGTAATATACAGCAGTAGCACAGTATAATGCACATTGCCTGTAATAGGTAATATACAGCAGGAGCACAGTGTAATACACATTGCCTGTAATAGGTAATATATAGTAGTAGCACAGTATAATACACATTCCCTGTAAATGGTAATATACAGCAGTAGCACAGTATAATGCACATTGCCTGTAATAGGTAATATACAGCAGTAGCACAGTATAATGCACATTGCCTGTAATAGGTAATATACAGCAGGAGCACAGTGTAATACACAGGTGCTTACATTGCCTGTAATAGGTAATATACAGTAGTAGCACAGTATAATACACATTCCCTGTAAAAGGTAATATACAGCAGTAGCACACTATAATGTACATTGCCTGTAATAGGTAATATACAGCAGTAGCACAGTATAATGCACATTGCCTGTAATAGGTAATATACAGCAGTAGCACAGTATAATGCACATTGCCTGTAATAGCTAATATACAGCAGTAGCACAGTATAATGCACATTGCCTGTAATAGGTAATATATAGTAGTAGCACAGTATAATGCACATTGCCTGTAATAGGTAATATACAGCAGTAGCACAGTATAATGTACATTGCCTGTAATAGGTAATATACAGCAGTAGCACAGTATAATGCACATTGCCTGTAATAGGTAATATACAGCAGTAGCACAGTATAATACACATTGCCTGTAATAGGTAATATACAGCAGTAGCACAGTATAATGCACATTGCCTGTAATAGGTAATATACAGCAGTAGAACAGTATAATGGACATTGCCTGTAATAGGTAATATACAGCAGTAGCACAGTATAATGCACATTGCCTGTAATAGGGTAATATACAGCAGTAGCACAGTATAATGTACATTGCCTGTAATAGGTAATATATAGCAGTAGCACAGTGTAATGCACATTGCCTGTAATAGGTAATATACAGCAGTAGCACAGTATAATGCACATTGCCTATAATAGCTAATATACAGCAGTAGCACAGTATAATGCACAGGTGCGGAGATTGCCTTTAATAGGTAATATACAGCAGTAGCACAGTATAATGCACATTGCCTGTAATAGGTTATATACAGCAGTAGCACAGTATAATGTACATTGCCTGTAATAGGTAAAATACAGAAGGAGCACAGTATAATGCACATCGCCTGTAATAGGCAATATACAGCAGTAGCACAGTATAATGCACATTGCCTATAATAGGTAATATACAGCAGTAGAACAGTATAATGCACATTGCCTGTAATAGGTTATATACAGCAGTAGCACAGTATAATGCACATTGCCTGTAATAGGTAAAATACAGAAGGAGCACAGTATAATGCACATCGCCTGTAATAGGCAATATACAGCAGTAGCACAGTATAATGCACATTGCCTGTAATAGGTAATATACAGCAGTAGCACAGTATAATACACATTCCCTGTAAAAGGTAATATACAGCAGTAGCACAGTATAATGCACAATGCCTGTAATTGGTAATATACAGCAGTAGCACAGTATAATGCACATTGCCTGTAATAGGTATATACAGCAGTAGCACAGTATAATCTACATTGCCTGTAATAGGTAATATACAGCAGTAGAACAGTATAAAGCACATTGCCAGTAATAGATAATATACAGCAGTAGCAAAGTATAATGCATATTGCCTGTAATAGATAATATACAGTAGTAGCACAGGATAATGCACATTGCCAGTAATAGATAATATACAGCAGTAGCACAGTATAATGCACATTTCCTGTAATAGGTAATATACAGCAGTAGCACAGTATAATGCACATTGCCTGTAATAGGTAATATACAGCAGTAGCACAGTATAATGCACATTGCCTGTAATAGGTAATATACAGCAGTAGCACAGTATAATACACATTGCCTGTAATAGGTAACATACAGCAGTAGCACAGTATAATACACATTGCCTGTAATAGGGAATATACAGCAGTAGCACAGTATAATGCACATTGCCTGTAATAGGTAATATACAGCAGTAGCACAGTATAAAGCACATTGCCTGTAATAGGTAATATACAGCAGTAGCACAGTATAATGCACATTGCCTGTAATAGGTAATATACAGCAGTAGCACAGTATAATGCACATTGCCTGTAATAGGTAATATACAGCAGTAGCACAGTATAATGCACATTGCCTGTAATAGGTAATATACAGCAATAGCACAGTATAATGCACAATGCCTGTAATAGGTAATATACAGTAGTAGCACAGTATAATGCACATTGCCTGTAATAGGTAATATACAGCAGTAGCAAAGTATAATGCACATTGCCTGTAATAGGTAATATACAGCAGTAGCAAAGTATAATACACGTTGCCTATAATAGGTAATATACAGTAGTAGCACAGTATAATGCACGTTGCCTGTAATAGGTAATATACAGTAGTAGCGCAGTATAATGCACAGGTGCGTATATTGCCTGTAATAGGTAATATACAGCAGTAGAACAGTATAATGTACATTGCCTGTAATAGGTAATATACAGCAGTAGCACAGTATAATGCACATTGCCTGTAATAGGTAATATACAGCAGTAGCACAGTATAATGCACATTGCCTGTAATAGGTAATATACAGCAGAAGCACAGTATAATGCACATTGCCTGTAAAAGGTAATATACAGCAGTAGCACAGTATAATGCACACTGCCTGTAATAGGTAATATACAGCAGTAGCACAGTATAATGCACATTGCCTGTAATAGGTAATATACAGCAGTAGCACAGTATAATGCACATTGCCTGTAATAGGTAATATACAGCAGTAGCAAAGTATAATGCATGTTGCCTGTAATAGGTAATATACAGCAGTAGCACAGTATAATGGACATTGCCTGTAATAGGTAATATACAGCAGTAGCACAGTATAATACACGTTGCCTGTAATAGGTAATATACAGCAGTAGCAAAGTATAATGCACGTTGCGTGTAATAGGTAATATACAGCAGTAGCACAGTATAATGCACATTGCCTGTAATAGGTAATATACAGCAGTAGCACAGTATAATGCACATTGCCTGTAATAGGTAATATACAGCAGTAGCACAGTATAATGCACGTTGCCTGTAATAGGTAATATACAGCAGTAGCAAAGTATAATGCACGTTGCGTGTAATAGGTAATATACAGCAGTAGCACAGTATAATGCACATTGCCTGTAATAGGTAATATACAGCAGTAGCAAAGTATAATGCACGTTGCGTGTAATAGGTAATATACAGCAGTAGCACAGTATAATGCACATTGCCTGTAATAGGTAATATACAGCAGTAGCACAGTATAATGCACATTACCTGTAATAGGTAATATACTGCAGTAGCACAGTATAATACACATTGCCTGTAATAGGTAATATACAGCAGTAGCACAGTATAATACACATTGCCTGTAATAGGTAACATACAGCAGTAGCACAGTATAATGCACATTGCCTGTAATAGGTAATATACAGAAGTAGCACAGTATAATGCACGTTGCCTGTAATAGGTAATATACAGCAGTAGCACAGTATAATGCACATTGCCTGTAATAGGTAATATACAGCAGTAGCACAGTATAATGCACATTGCCTGTAATAGGTAATATACAGCAGTAGCACAGTATAATGCACGTTGCCTGTAATAGGTAATATACAGCAGTAGCAAAGTATAATGCACGTTGCGTGTAATAGGTAATATACAGCAGTAGCACAGTATAATGCACATTGCCTGTAATAGGTAATATACAGCAGTAGCACAGTATAATGCACGTTGCCTGTAATAGGTAATATACAGCAGTAGCACAGTATAATGCACATTACCTGTAATAGGTAATTTACAGCAGTAGAACAGTATAATGTACGTTGCCTGTAATAGGTAATATACAGTAGCAGTACAGTATAATGCATATTGCCTGTAATAGGTAATATACAGCAGTAGCACAGTATAATGCACATTGCCTGTAATAGGTAATATACAGCAGTAGCAAAGTATAATGCATGTTGCCTGTAATAGGTAATATACAGCAGTAGCACAATATAATGCACATTGCCAGTAATAGGTAATATACAGCAGTAGCACAGTATAATGCACATTGCCTGTAATAGGTAACATACAGCAGTAGCACAGTATAATGCACATTGCCTGTAATAGGTAAGATACAGCAGTAGCACAGTATAATGCACATTGCCTTTAATAGGTAATATACAGTAGCAGCACAGTATAATGCACAGGTGCGTATATTGCCTGCAATAGGTAATATACAGCAGTAGCACAGTATAATGCACATTGCCTGTAATAAGTAATATACAGCAGTAGCACAGTATAATGCACATTGCCTGTAATAGGTAATATACAGCAGTAGCACAGTATAATCTACATTGCCTGTAATAGGTAATATACAGCAGTAGAACAGTATAATACATATTGCCTGTAATAGGTAATATACAGTAGTAGCACAGTATAATGCACATTGCCAGTAATAGATAATATACAGCAGTAGCAAAGTATAATGCACATTGCCTATAATAGGTAATATACAGCAGTAGCACAGTATAATGCACATTGCCGGTAATAGGTAATATACAGCAGTAGCACAGTATAATCTACATTGCCTGTAATAGGTAATATACAGCAGTAGAACAGTATAATACATATTGCCTGTAATAGGTAATATACAGTAGTAGCACAGTATAATGCACATTGCCTGTAATAGGTAATATACAGCAGTAGCACAGTATAATGCACATTGCCTATAATAGGTAATATACAGCAGGAGCACAGTGTAATACACAGGTGCTTACATTGCCTGTAATAGGTAATATACAGCAGTAGCACAGTATAATGCACATTGCCTATAATAATTAATATACAGCAGTAGCACAGTATAATGCACATTCCCTGTAATAGGTAATATACAGCAGTAGCACAGTATAATACACATTGCCTGTAATATGTAATATACAGCAGTAGCAAAGTATATATAATGCACATTGCCTGTAATAGGTAATATACAGCAGTAGCACAGTATAATGCACATTGCCTGTAATAGGTAATATACAGCAGTAGCACAGTATAATGCACATTGCCTATAATAGGTAATATACAGCAGTAGCACAGTATAATGTACATTGCCTGTAATAGGTAATATACAGCAGTAGCACAGTATAATGCACATTGCCTGTAATAGGTAATATACAGCAGGAGCACAGTGTAATACACATTGCCTGTAATAGGTAATATATAGTAGTAGCACAGTATAATACACATTCCCTGTAAATGGTAATATACAGCAGTAGCACAGTATAATGCACATTGCCTGTAATAGGTAATATACAGCAGTAGCACAGTATAATGCACATTGCCTGTAATAGGTAATATACAGCAGGAGCACAGTGTAATACACAGGTGCTTACATTGCCTGTAATAGGTAATATACAGTAGTAGCACAGTATAATACACATTCCCTGTAAAAGGTAATATACAGCAGTAGCACACTATAATGTACATTGCCTGTAATAGGTAATATACAGCAGTAGCACAGTATAATGCACATTGCCTGTAATAGGTAATATACAGCAGTAGCACAGTATAATGCACATTGCCTGTAATAGCTAATATACAGCAGTAGCACAGTATAATGCACATTGCCTGTAATAGGTAATATATAGTAGTAGCACAGTATAATGCACATTGCCTGTAATAGGTAATATACAGCAGTAGCACAGTATAATGTACATTGCCTGTAATAGGTAATATACAGCAGTAGCACAGTATAATGCACATTGCCTGTAATAGGTAATATACAGCAGTAGCACAGTATAATACACATTGCCTGTAATAGGTAATATACAGCAGTAGCACAGTATAATGCACATTGCCTGTAATAGGTAATATACAGCAGTAGCACAGTATAATGCACATTGCCTGTAATAGGTAATATACAGCAGTAGCACAGTATAATGTACATTGCCTGTAATAGGTAATATATAGCAGTAGCACAGTGTAATGCACATTGCCTGTAATAGGTAATATACAGCAGTAGCACAGTATAATGCACATTGCCTATAATAGCTAATATACAGCAGTAGCACAGTATAATGCACAGGTGCGGAGATTGCCTTTAATAGGTAATATACAGCAGTAGCACAGTATAATGCACATTGCCTGTAATAGGTTATATACAGCAGTAGCACAGTATAATGTACATTGCCTGTAATAGGTAAAATACAGAAGGAGCACAGTATAATGCACATCGCCTGTAATAGGCAATATACAGCAGTAGCACAGTATAATGCACATTGCCTATAATAGGTAATATACAGCAGTAGAACAGTATAATGCACATTGCCTGTAATAGGTTATATACAGCAGTAGCACAGTATAATGCACATTGCCTGTAATAGGTAAAATACAGAAGGAGCACAGTATAATGCACATCGCCTGTAATAGGCAATATACAGCAGTAGCACAGTATAATGCACATTGCCTGTAATAGGTAATATACAGCAGTAGCACAGTATAATACACATTCCCTGTAAAAGGTAATATACAGCAGTAGCACAGTATAATGCACAATGCCTGTAATTGGTAATATACAGCAGTAGCACAGTATAATGCACATTGCCTGTAATAGGTATATACAGCAGTAGCACAGTATAATCTACATTGCCTGTAATAGGTAATATACAGCAGTAGAACAGTATAAAGCACATTGCCAGTAATAGATAATATACAGCAGTAGCAAAGTATAATGCATATTGCCTGTAATAGATAATATACAGTAGTAGCACAGGATAATGCACATTGCCAGTAATAGATAATATACAGCAGTAGCACAGTATAATGCACATTTCCTGTAATAGGTAATATACAGCAGTAGCACAGTATAATGCACATTGCCTGTAATAGGTAATATACAGCAGTAGCACAGTATAATGCACATTGCCTGTAATAGGTAATATACAGCAGTAGCACAGTATAATACACATTGCCTGTAATAGGTAACATACAGCAGTAGCACAGTATAATACACATTGCCTGTAATAGGGAATATACAGCAGTAGCACAGTATAATGCACATTGCCTGTAATAGGTAATATACAGCAGTAGCACAGTATAAAGCACATTGCCTGTAATAGGTAATATACAGCAGTAGCACAGTATAATGCACATTGCCTGTAATAGGTAATATACAGCAGTAGCACAGTATAATGCACATTGCCTGTAATAGGTAATATACAGCAGTAGCACAGTATAATGCACATTGCCTGTAATAGGTAATATACAGCAATAGCACAGTATAATGCACAATGCCTGTAATAGGTAATATACAGTAGTAGCACAGTATAATGCACATTGCCTGTAATAGGTAATATACAGCAGTAGCAAAGTATAATGCACATTGCCTGTAATAGGTAATATACAGCAGTAGCAAAGTATAATACACGTTGCCTATAATAGGTAATATACAGTAGTAGCACAGTATAATGCACGTTGCCTGTAATAGGTAATATACAGTAGTAGCGCAGTATAATGCACAGGTGCGTATATTGCCTGTAATAGGTAATATACAGCAGTAGAACAGTATAATGTACATTGCCTGTAATAGGTAATATACAGCAGTAGCACAGTATAATGCACATTGCCTGTAATAGGTAATATACAGCAGTAGCACAGTATAATGCACATTGCCTGTAATAGGTAATATACAGCAGAAGCACAGTATAATGCACATTGCCTGTAAAAGGTAATATACAGCAGTAGCACAGTATAATGCACACTGCCTGTAATAGGTAATATACAGCAGTAGCACAGTATAATGCACATTGCCTGTAATAGGTAATATACAGCAGTAGCACAGTATAATGCACATTGCCTGTAATAGGTAATATACAGCAGTAGCAAAGTATAATGCATGTTGCCTGTAATAGGTAATATACAGCAGTAGCACAGTATAATGGACATTGCCTGTAATAGGTAATATACAGCAGTAGCACAGTATAATACACGTTGCCTGTAATAGGTAATATACAGCAGTAGCAAAGTATAATGCACGTTGCGTGTAATAGGTAATATACAGCAGTAGCACAGTATAATGCACATTGCCTGTAATAGGTAATATACAGCAGTAGCACAGTATAATGCACATTGCCTGTAATAGGTAATATACAGCAGTAGCACAGTATAATGCACGTTGCCTGTAATAGGTAATATACAGCAGTAGCAAAGTATAATGCACGTTGCGTGTAATAGGTAATATACAGCAGTAGCACAGTATAATGCACATTGCCTGTAATAGGTAATATACAGCAGTAGCAAAGTATAATGCACGTTGCGTGTAATAGGTAATATACAGCAGTAGCACAGTATAATGCACATTGCCTGTAATAGGTAATATACAGCAGTAGCACAGTATAATGCACATTACCTGTAATAGGTAATATACAGCAGTAGAACAGTATAATGTACGTTGCCTGTAATAGGTAATATACAGTAGCAGTACAGTATAATGCATATTGCCTGTAATAGGTAATATACAGCAGTAGCACAGTATAATGCACATTGCCTGTAATAGGTAATATACAGCAGTAGCAAAGTATAATGCATGTTGCCTGTAATAGGTAATATACAGCAGTAGCACAATATAATGCACATTGCCAGTAATAGGTAATATACAGCAGTAGCACAGTATAATGCACATTGCCTGTAATAAATAACATACAGCAGTAGCACAGTATAATGCACATTGCCTTTAATAGGTAATATACAGTAGCAGCACAGTATAATGCACAGGTGCGTATATTGCCTGCAATAGGTAATATACAGCAGTAGCACAGTATAATGCACATTGTCTGTAATAAGTAATATACAGCAGTAGCACAGTATAATGCACATTGCCTGTAATAGGTAATATATAGCAGTAGCACAGTATAATGCACATTGCCTGTAATAGGTAATATACAGCAGTAGCACAGTATAATGCACATTGTCTGCAATACGTAATATACAGCAGTAGCACAGTATAATGCACATTGCCTGTAATAGGTAATATACAGCAGTAGCACAGTATAATGCACATTGCCTGTAATAGGTAAGATACAGCAGTAGCACAGTATAATGCACATTGCCTGTAATAGGTAATATACAGCAGTAGCACAGTATAATGTACATTGCCTGTAATAGGAAATATACAGCAGTAGAACAGTATAATGTACGTTGCCTGTAATAGGTAATATACAGTAGCAGTACAGTATAATGCATATTGCCTGTAATAGGTAATATACAGCAGTAGCACAGTATAATGCACATTGTCTGTAATAGGTAATATACAGCAGTAGCTAAGTATAATGCACGTTGCCTGTAATAGGTAATATACAGCAGTAGCACAGTATAATGCACATTGCCTGTAATAGGTAATATACAGCAGTAGCACAGTATAATGCACATTGCCTGTAATAGGTAATATACAGTAGCAGCACAGTATAATGCACATTGCCTGCAATAGGTAATATAAAGCAGTAGCACAGTATAATGTACATTGCCTGTTATAGGTAATATACAGCAGTAGGACAGTATAATGCATGTTGCCTGTAATAGGTAATATACAGCAGTAGCACAGTATATTGCACATTGCCTGTAATAGGTAATATACAGCAGTAGCACAGTATAATGCACATTGCCTGTAATAGGTAATATACAGCAGTAGCACAGTATAATGCACATTGCCTGTAATAGGTAATATACAGCAGTAGCACAGTATAATGCACATTGCCTGTAATAGGTAATATACAGCAGTAGCAAAGTATAATGCACATTGCCTGTAATATGTAAAATTCAGCAGTAGTACACTATAATGCACATTGCCTGTAATAGGTAATATACAGTAGTAGCACAGTATAATGCACACTGCCTGTAATAAGTAATATACAGCAGTAGCAGAGTATAAAGCACATTGCCTGTAATAGGTAATATACAGCACTAGCACATTATAATTGACATTGCCTGTAATAGGTAATATACAGTAGTAGCACAGTATAATGGACATTGCCTGTAATAGGTAATATACAGTAGTAGCGCAGTATAATGCACAGGTGCGTATATTGCCTGTAATAGGTAATATACAGCAGTACCACAGTATAATGCACATTGCCTGTAATAGGTAATATACAGCAGTAGCAAAGTATAATGCACATTGCCTGCAATAAGTAATATACAGCAGTAGCACAGTATAATGCACATTTCCTGTAATAGGTAATATACAGCAGTAGCACAGTATAATGCACATAGCCTGTAATAGGTAATATACAGCAGTAGCAAAGTATAATGCAAATTGCCTGTAATAGGTAATATACAGCAGTAGCACAGTATAATGCACATTGCCTGTAATAGGTAATATACAGTAGTAGCAC
>JAUIMM010001273.1:0-42500 GCA_031769625.1 Taudactylus pleione
TAGGGCTATTAGTACATCTACATAGTATCCCAAACCCTGTTATTAGGGCTATTAGTACATCTACATAGTACCCCAAACCCTGTTATTAGGGCTATTAGTACATCTACATAGTACCCCAAACACTGTTATTAGGGCTATTAGTACACATCAACATAGTACCCCAAACACTGTTATTAGGGCTATTAGTACATCTACATAGTACCCCAAACACTGTTATTAGGGCTATTAGTACACGTGTACATAGTACCCCAAACACTGTTATTAGGGCTATTAGTACATCTACATAGTACCCCAAACACTGTTATTAGGGCTATTAGTACACATCTACATAGTACCCCAAACACTGTTATTAGGGCTATTAGTACATCTACATAGTACCCCAAACACTGTTATTAGGGCTATTAGTACATCTACATAGTACCCCAAACACTGTTATTAGGGCTATTAGTACATCTACATAGTACCCCAAACACTGTTATTAGGGCTATTAGTACATCTACATAGTACCCCAAACACTGTTATTAGGGCTATTAGTACATCTACATAGTACCCCAAACACTGTTATTAGGGCTATTAGTACACGTCTACATAGTACCCCAAACACTGTTATTAGGGCTATTAGTACATCTACATAGTACCCCAAACACTGTTATTAGGGCTATTAGTACATCTACATAGTACCCCAAACACTGTTATTAGGGCTATTAGTACATCTACATAGTACCCCCAAACACTGTTATTAGGGCTATTAGTACATCTACATAGTACCCCAAACACTGTTATTAGGGCTATTAGTACATCTACATAGTACCCCAAACACTGTTATTAGGGCTATTAGTACATCTACATAGTACCCCAAACACTGTTATTAGGGCTATTAGTACACATCTACATAGTACCCCAAACACTGTTATTAGGGCTATTAGTACATCTACATAGTACCCCAAACACTGTTATTAGGGCTATTAGTACACATCAACATAGTACCCCAAACACTGTTATTAGGGCTATTAGTACATCTACATAGTACCCCAAACACTGTTATTAGGGCTATTAGTACACGTGTACATAGTACCCCAAACACTGTTATTAGGGCTATTAGTACATCTACATAGTACCCCAAACACTGTTATTAGGGCTATTAGTACACATCTACATAGTACCCCAAACACTGTTATTAGGGCTATTAGTACATCTACATAGTACCCCAAACACTGTTATTAGGGCTATTAGTACATCTACATAGTACCCCAAACACTGTTATTAGGGCTATTAGTACATCTACATAGTACCCCAAACACTGTTATTAGGGCTATTAGTACATCTACATAGTACCCCAAACACTGTTATTAGGGCTATTAGTACACATCTACATAGTACCCCAAACACTGTTATTAGGGCTATTAGTACATCTACATAGTACCCCAAACACTGTTATTAGGGCTATTAGTACACATCAACATAGTACCCCAAACACTGTTATTAGGGCTATTAGTACATCTACATAGTACCCCAAACACTGTTATTAGGGCTATTAGTACACGTGTACATAGTACCCCAAACACTGTTATTAGGGCTATTAGTACATCTACATAGTACCCCAAACACTGTTATTAGGGCTATTAGTACACATCTACATAGTACCCCAAACACTGTTATTAGGGCTATTAGTACATCTACATAGTACCCCAAACACTGTTATTAGGGCTATTAGTACACGTCTACATAGTACCCAAAAACACTCTTATTAGGGCTATTAGTACATCTACATAGTACCCCAAACACTGTTATTAGGGCTATTAGTACACGTCCACATAGTACCCCAAACACTCTTATTAGGGCTATTAGTACACATCTACATAGTATCCCCAAACACTCTTATTAGGGCTATTAGTACATCTACATAGTATCCCAAACACTGTTATTAGGGCTATTAGTACACGTCTACATAGTACCCCAAACACTGTTATTAGGGCTATTAGTACACATCTACATAGTACCCCAAACACTGTTATTAGGGCTATTAGTACATCTACATGGTATCCCCAAACACTATTATTAGGGCTATTAGTACACATCTACATAGTACCCCAAACACTGTTATTAGGGCTATTAGTACACATCTACATAGTACCCCAAACACTGTTATTAGGGCTATCAGTACATCTACATGGTATCCCAAACACTGTTATTAGGGCTATTAGTACATCTACATAGTACCCCAAACACTGTTATTAGGGCTATTAGTACATCTACATAGTACCCCAAACACTGTTATTAGGGCTATTAGTACACATCAACATAGTACCCCAAACACTGTTATTAGGGCTATTAGTACATCTACATAGTATCCCAAACACTGTTATTAGGGCTATTAGTACATCTACATAGTACCCCAAACACTGTTATTAGGGCTATTAGTACATCTACATAGTACCCCAAACACTGTTATTAGGGCTATTAGTACACGTCTACATAGTACCCCAAACACTGTTATTAGGGGCTATTAGTACACATCTACATAGTACCCCAAACACTGTTATTAGGGCTATTAGTACATCTACATAGTACCCCAAACACTGTTATTAGGGCTATTAGTACATCTACATAGTACCCCAAACACTGTTATTAGGGCTATTAGTACATCTACATAGTACCCCAAACACTGTTATTAGGGCTATTAGTACATCTAGATAGTACCCCAAACACTGTTATTAGGGCTATTAGTACACATCTACATAGTACCCCAAACACTGTTATTAGGGCTATTAGTACATCTACATAGTACCCCAAACACTGTTATTAGGGCTATTAGTACATCTACATAGTACCCCAAACACTGTTATTAGGGCTATTAGTACACATCTACATAGTACCCCCAAACACTGTTATTAGGGCTATTAGTACACATCTACATAGTACCCCAAACACTGTTATTAGGGCTATTAGTACACATCTACATAGTACCCCAAACACTGTTATTAGGGCTATTAGTACACGTCTACATAGTACCCCAAACACTCTCATTAGGGCTATTAGTACATCTACATAGTACCCCAAACACTGTTATTAGGGCTATTAGTACATCTACATAGTATCCCCAAACACTGTTATTAGGGCTATTAGTACATCTACATAGTACCCCAAACACTGTTATTAGGGCTATTAGTACATCTACATAGTACCCCAAACACTCTCATTAGGGCTATTAGTACATCTACATAGTATCCCAAACACTGTTATTAGGGCTATTAGTACATCTACATAGTACCCCAAACACTGTTATTAGGGCTATTAGTACATCTACATAGTATCCCAAACACTGTTATTAGGGCTATTAGTACATCTACATAGTACCCCCAAACACTGTTATTAGGGCTATTAGTACATCTACATAGTACCCCAAACACTGTTATTAGGGCTATTAGTACATCTACATAGTACCCCAAACACTGTTATTAGGGCTATTAGTACACGTCTACATAGTACCCCAAACACTCTTATTAGGGCTATTAGTACATCTACATAGTACCCCAAACACTGTTATTAGGGCTATTAGTACATCTACATAGTACCCCAAACACTGTTATTAGGGCTATTAGTACATCTACATAGTACCCCAAACACTGTTATTAGGGCTATTAGTACATCTACATAGTACCCCCAAACACTCTTATTAGGGCTATCAGTACATCTACATAGTACCCCAAACACTGTTATTAGGGCTATTAGTACACGTCTACATAGTACCCCAAACACTGTTATTAGGGCTATTAGTACACGTCTACATAGTACCCCAAACACTGTTATTAGGGCTATTAGTACATCTACATAGTACCCCAAACACTGTTATTAGGGCTATTAGTACATCTACATAGTACCCCAAACACTGTTATTAGGGCTATTAGTACATCTACATAGTACCCCAAACACTCTTATTAGGGCTATTAGTACACATCTACATAGTACCCCCAAACACTGTTATTAGGGCTATTAGTACATCTACATAGTACCCCCAAACACTGTTATTAGGGCTATTAGTACATCTACATAGTACCCCAAACACTGTTATTAGGGCTATTAGTACATCTACATAGTACCCCAAACACTGTTATTAGGGCTATTAGTACACATCTACATAGTACCCCAAACACTGTTATTAGGGCTATTAGTACATCTACATAGTACCCCAAACACTGTTATTAGGGCTATTAGTACACATCTACATAGTACCCCAAACACTGTTATTAGGGCTATTAGTACATCTACATAGTATCCCAAACACTGTTATTAGGGCTATTAGTACACATCTACATAGTACCCCAAACACTGTTATTAGGGCTATTAGTACATCTACATAGTACCCCAAACACTGTTATTAGGGCTATTAATACACATCTACATAGTACCCCAAACACTGTTATTAGGGCTATTAATACACATCTACATAGTACCCCAAACACTGTTATTAGGGCTATTAGTACATCTACATAGTACCCCAAACACTGTTATTAGGGCTATTAGTACATCTACATAGTACTCCAAACACTGTTATTAGGGCTATTAGTACACGTCTACATAGTACCCCAAACACTCTTATTAGGGCTATTAGTACATCTACATAGTACCCCAAACACTGTTATGAGGGCTATTAGTACACGTCTACATAGTACCCCAAACACTGTTATTAGGGCTATCAGTACATGTACATAGTACCCCAAACACTGGTATTAGGGCTATTAGTACACGTCTACATAGTACCCCCAAACACTGTTATTAGGGCTATTAGTACATCTACATAGTACCCCAAACACTGTTATTAGGGCTATTAGTACATCTACATAGTACCCCAAACACTCTTATTAGGGCTATTAGTACACATCTACATAGTACCCCAAACACTGTTATTAGGGCTATTAGTACACGTCTACATAGTATCCCAAACACTGTTATTAGGGCTATTAGTACACGTCTACATAGTACCCCAAACACTGTTATTAGGGCTATTAGTACACGTCTACATAGTACCCCAAACACTGTTATTAGGGCTATTAGTACACGTCTACATAGTACCCCAAACACTGTTATTAGGGCTATTAGTACATCTACATAGTACCCCAAACACTGTTATTAGGGCTATTAGTACACATCTACATAGTACCCCAAACACTATTATTAGGGCTATTAGTACACATCTACATAGTATCCCAAACACTCTTATTAGGGCTATTAGTACATCTACATAGTACCCCAAACACTGTTATTAGGGCTATTAGTACGTCTACATAGTACCCCAAACACTGTTATTAGGGCTATTAGTACATCTACATAGTACCCCAAACACTGTTATTAGGGCTATTAGTACATCTACATAGTACCCCAAACACTGTTATTAGGGCTATTAGTACACATCTACATAGTACCCCCAAACACTGTTATTAGGGCTATTAGTACACATCTACATAGTACCCCAAACACTGTTATTAGGGCTATTAGTACACATCTACATAGTACCCCAAACACTGTTATTAGGGCTATTAGTACATCTACATAGTACCCCAAACACTGTTATTAGGGCTATTAGTACACATCTACATAGTACCCCAAACACTGTTATTAGGGCTATTAGTACATCTACATAGTACCCCCAAACACTGTTATTAGGGCTATTAGTACATCTACATAGTACCCCAAACACTGTTATTAGGGCTATTAGTACTTCTACATAGTACCCCAAACACTGTTATTAGGGCTATTAGTACACGTCTACATAGTACCCCCAAACACTGTTATTAGGGCTATTAGTACACATCTACATAGTACCCCAAACACTGTTATTAGGGCTATTAGTACACATCTACAATAGTACCCCAAACACTATTATTAGGGCTATTAGTACACATCTACATAGTACCCCAAACACTATTATTAGGGCTATTAGTACATCTACATAGTACCCCAAACACTGTTATTAGGGCTATTAGTACACATCTACATAGTACCCCAAACACTATTATTAGGGCTATTAGTAAACATCTACATAGTACCCCAAAAACTGTTATTAGGGCTATTAGTAAACATCTACATAGTACCCCAAACACTGTTATTAGGACTATTAGTACATCTACATAGTACCCCAAACACTGTTATTAGGGCTATTAGTACATCTACATAGTACCCCAAACACTGTTATTAGGGCTATTAGTACATCTACATAGTACCCCAAACACTATTATTAGGGCTATTAGTACATCTACATAGTACCCCAAACACTGTTATTAGGGCTATTAGTACACATCTACATAGTACCCCAAACACTATTATTAGGGCTATTAGTAAACATCTACATAGTACCCCAAAAACTGTTATTAGGGCTATTAGTACACATCTACATAGTACCCCAAACACTGTTATTAGGGCTATTAGTAAACATCTACATAGTACCCCAAACACTGTTATTAGGGCTATTAGTACATCTACATAGTACCCCAAACACTGTTATTAGGGCTATTAGTACATCTACATAGTACCCCAAACACTGTTATTAGGGCTATTAGTACATCTACATAGTACCCCAAACACTGTTATTAGGGCTATTAGTACATCTACATAGTACCCCAAACACTGTTATTAGGGCTATTAGTACACCTACATAGTACCCCAAACACTGTTATTAGGGCTATTAGTACATCTACATAGTACCCCAAACACTGTTATTAGGGCTATTAGTACATCTACATAGTACCCCAAACACTATTAGGGCTATTAGTACATCTACATAGTACCCCAAACACTGTTATTAGGGCTATTAGCACACATCTACATAGTATCCCAAACACTGTTATTAGGGCTATTAGTACATCTACATAGTACCCCAAACACTGTTATTAGGGCTATTAGTACATCTACATAGTACCCCAAACACTGTTATTAGGGCTATTAGTACATCTACATAGTATCCCAAACACTGTTATTAGGGCTATTAGTACATCTACATAGTATCCCAAACACTGTTATTAGGGCTATTAGTACACATCTACATAGTACCCCAAACACTGTTATTAGGGCTATTAGTACATCTACATAGTACCCCAAACACTCTTATTAGGGCTATTAGTACATCTACATAGTACCCCAAACACTGTTATTAGGGCTATTAGTACATCTACATAGTACCCCAAACACTGTTATTAGGGCTATTAGTACATCTACATAGTACCCCAAACACTGTTATTAGGGCTATTAGTACACGTCTACATAGTACCCCAAACACTGTTATTAGGGCTATTAGTACACATCTACATAGTACCCCAAACACTGTTATTACGGCTATTAGTACACATCTACATAGTACCCCAAACACTGTTATTACGGCTATTAGTACACATCTACATAGTACCCCAAACACTGTTATTAGGGCTATTAGTACATCTACATAGTACCCCAAACACTGTTATTAGGGCTATTAGTACACATCTACATAGTATCCCAAACACTGTTATTAGGGCTATTAGTACATATCTACATAGTACCCCAAACACTGTTATTAGGGCTATTAGTACATCTACATAGTACCCCAAACACTGTTATTAGGGCTATTAGTACATCTACATAGTACCCCAAACACTGTTATTAGGGCTATTAGTACACATCTACATAGTACCCCAAACACTGTTATTAGGGCTATTAGTACACATCTACATAGTATCCCAAACACTGTTATTAGGGCTATTAGTACATCTACATAGTACCCCAAACACTGTTATTAGGGCTATTAGTACACATCAACATAGTACCCCAAACACTGTTATTAGGGCTATTAGTACACATCTACATAGTATCCCAAACACTGTTATTAGGGCTATTAGTACATCTACATAGTATCCCAAACACTCTTATTAGGGCTATTAGTACATCTACATAGTATCCCAAACACTCTTATTAGGGCTATTAGTACACATCTACATAGTACCCCAAACACTGTTATTAGGGCTATTAGTACATCTACATAGTACCCCAAACACTGTTATTAGGGCTATTAGTACATCTACATAGTATCCCAAACACTGTTATTAGGGCTATTAGTACATCTACATAGTACCCCAAACACTGTTATTAGGGCTATTAGTACATCTACATAGTACCCCAAACACTGTTATTAGGGCTATTAGTACATCTACATAGTATCCCAAACACTGTTATTAGGGCTATTAGTACATCTACATAGTACCCCAAACACTGTTATTAGGGCTATTAGTACATCTACATAGTACCCCAAACACTGTTATTAGGGCTATTAGTACATCTACATAGTACCCCAAACACTGTTATTAGGGCTATTAGTACATCTACATAGTACCCCAAACACTGTTATTAGGGCTATTAGTACACATCTACATAGTACCCCAAACACTGTTATTAGGGCTATTAGTACATCTACATAGTACCCCAAACACTATTATTAGGGCTATTAGTACATCTACATAGTACCCCAAACACTGTTATTAGGGCTATTAGTACATCTACATAGTATCCCAAACACTGTTATTAGGGCTATTAGTACATCTACATAGTACCCCAAACACTGTTATTAGGGCTATTAGTACACATCTACATAGTACCCCAAACACTGTTATTAGGGCTATTAGTACACATCTACATAGTATCCCAAACACTGTTATTAGGGCTATTAGTACATCTACATAGTACCCCAAACACTGTTATTAGGGCTATTAGTACACGTCTACATAGTACCCCAAACACTGTTATTAGGGCTATTAGTACATCTACATAGTACCCCAAACACTGTTATTAGGGCTACTAGTACATCTACATAGTATCCCAAACACTCTTATTAGGGCTATTAGTACACATCTACATAGTACCCCAAACACTGTTATTAGGGCTATTAGTACATCTACATAGTACCCCAAACACTGTTATTAGGGCTATTAGTACATCTACATAGTACCCCAAACACTGTTATTAGGGCTATTAGTACATCTACATAGTACCCCAAACACTGTTATTAGGGCTATTAGTACATCTACATAGTATCCCAAACACTGTTATTAGGGCTATTAGTACATCTACATAGTACCCCAAACACTGTTATTAGGGCTATTAGTACATCTACATAGTACCCCAAACACTGTTATTAGGGCTATTAGTACATCTACATAGTACCCCAAACACTCTTATTAGGGCTATCAGTACATCTACATAGTACCCCCAAACACTGTTATTAGGGCTATTAGTACATCTACATAGTACCCCAAACACTGTTATTAGGGCTATTAGTACACATCTACATAGTACCCCAAACACTGTTATTAGGGCTATTAGTACATCTACATAGTACCCCAAACACTGTTATTAGGGCTATTAGTACACATCTACATAGTACCCCAAACACTGTTATTAGGGCTATTAGTACATCTACATAGTACCCCAAACACTCTTATTAGGGCTATTAGTACACATCTACATAGTACCCCAAACACTGTTATTAGGGCTATTAGTACATCTACATAGTACCCCAAACACTCTTATTAGGGCTATTAGTACATCTACATAGTACCCCAAACACTGTTATTAGGGCTATTAGTACACATCTACATAGTACCCCAAACACTGTTATTAGGGCTATTAGTACACATCTACATAGTACCCCAAACACTGTTATTAGGGCTATTAGTACATCTACATAGTACCCCAAACACTGTTATTAGGGCTATTAGTACACATCTACATAGTACCCCAAACACTGTTATTAGGGCTATTAGTACATCTACATAGTACCCCAAACACTGTTATTAGGGCTATTAGTACACATCTACATAGTACCCCAAACACTGTTATTAGGGCTATTAGTACATCTACATAGTACCCCAATCACTGTTATTAGGTCTATTAGTACATCTACATAGTACCCAAAACACTGTTATTAGGGCTATTAGTACATCTACATAGTACCCCAAACACTGTTATTAGGGCTATTAGTACATCTACATAGTACCCCAAACACTGTTATTAGGGCTATTAGTACACGTCTACATAGTACCCCAAACACTGTTATTAGGGCTATTAGTACATCTACATAGTACCCCAAACACTGTTATTAGGGCTATTAGTACATCTACATAGTACCCCAAACACTGTTATTAGGGCTATTAGTACACGTCTACATAGTACCCCAAACACTGTTATTAGGGCTATTAGTACACATCTACATAGTACCCCAAACACTGTTATTAGGGCTATTAGTACACGTCTACATAGTACCCCAAACACTGTTATTAGGGCTATTAGTACATCTACATAGTACCCCAAACACTGTTATTAGGGGTATTAGTACGTCTACATAGTACCCCAAACACTGTTATTAGGGCTATTAGTACGTCTACATAGTACCCCAAACACTGTTATTAGGGCTATTAGTACACGTCTACATAGTACCCCAAACACTGTTATTAGGGCTATTAGTACGTCTACATAGTACCCCAAACACTGTTATTAGGGGTATTAGTACGTCTACATAGTACCCCAAACACTGTTATTAGGGCTATTAGTACACGTCTACATAGTACCCCAAACACTGTTATTAGGGCTATTAGTACATCTACATAGTACCCCAAACACTGTTATTAGGGGTATTAGTACGTCTACATAGTACCCCAAACACTGTTATTAGGGCTATTAGTACACGTCTACATAGTATCCCAAACACTGTTATTAGGGCTATTAGTACATCTACATAGTACCCCAAACACTGTTATTAGGGCTATTAGTACATCTACATAGTACCCCAAACACTGTTATTAGGGCTATTAGTACACGTCTACATAGTACCCCAAACACTGTTATTAGGGCTATTAGTACATCTACATAGTACCCCAAACACTGTTATTAGGGCTATTAGTACACATCTACATAGTACCCCAAACACTGTTATTAGGGCTATTAGTACACGTCTACATAGTACCCCAAACACTGTTATTAGGGCTATTAGTACATCTACATAGTACCCCAAACACTGTTATTAGGGCTATTAGTACACATCTACATAGTACCCCAAACACTGTTATTAGGGCTATTAGTACGTCTACATAGTACCCCAAACACTCTTATTAGGGCTATTAGTACATCTACATAGTACCCCAAACACTATTATTAGGGCTATTAGTACACATCTACATAGTACCCCAAACACTATTATTAGGGCTATTAGTACACATCTACATAGTACCCCAAACACTGTTATTAGGGCTATTAGTACGTCTACATAGTACCCCAAACACTGTTATTAGGGCTATTAGTACACGTCTACATAGTACCCCAAACACTGTTATTAGGGCTATTAGTACATCTACATAGTACCCCAAACACTATTATTAGGGCTATTAGTACACATCTACATAGTACCCCAAACACTATTATTAGGGCTATTAGTACACATCTACATAGTACCCCAAACACTGTTATTAGGGCTATTAGTACACGTCTACATAGTATCCCAAACACTGTTATTAGGGCTATTAGTACACATCTACATAGTACCCCAAACACTGTTATTAGGGCTATTAGTACACGTCTACATAGTATCCCAAACACTGTTATTAGGGCTATTAGTACACATCTACATAGTACCCCAAACACTGTTATTAGGGCTATTAGTACACATCTACATAGTATCCCAAACACTGTTATTAGGGCTATTAGTACATCTACATAGTACCCCAAACACTCTTATTAGGGCTATTAGTACATCTACATAGTATCCCAAACACTGTTATTAGGGCTATTAGTACATCTACATAGTACCCCAAACACTGTTATTAGGGCTATTAGTACATCTACATAGTACCCCAAACACTGTTATTAGGGCTATTAGTACATCTACATAGTACCCCAAACACTGTTATTAGGGCTATTAGTACATCTACATAGTACCCCAAACACTGTTATTAGGGCTATTAGTACATCTACATTAGTTCCCCAAACACTGTTATTAGGGCTATTAGTACATCTACATAGTACCCCAAACACTGTTATTAGGGCTATTAGTACATCTACATAGTACCCCAAACACTGTTATTAGGGCTATTAGTACACGTCTACATAGTACCCCAAACACTGTTATTAGGGCTATTAGTACATCTACATAGTACCCCAAACACTGTTATTAGGGCTATTAGTACACGTCTACATAGTACCCCAAACACTGTTATTAGGGCTATTAGTACACGTCTACATAGTACCCCAAACACTGTTATTAGGGCTATTAGTACACGTCTACATAGTACCCCAAACACTGTTATTAGGGCTATTAGTACACGTCTACATAGTACCCCAAACACTGTTATTAGGGCTATTAGTACATCCACATAGTACCCCAAACACTGTTATTAGGGCTATTAGTACATCTACATAGTACCCCAAACACTATTATTAGGGCTATTAGTACATCTACATAGTACCCCAAACACTGTTATTAGGGCTATTAGTACATCTACATAGTACCCCAAACACTCTTATTAGGGCTATTAGTACATCTACATTAGTTCCCCAAACACTGTTTTTAGGGCTATTAGTACATCTACATAGTACCCCAAACACTGTTATTAGGGCTATTAGTACATCTACATAGTACCCCAAACACTGTTATTAGGGCTATTAGTACACGTCTACATAGTACCCCAAACACTGTTATTAGGGCTATTAGTACACGTCTACATAGTACCCCAAACACTGTTATTAGGGCTATTAGTACATCTACATAGTACCCCAAACACTGTTATTAGGGCTATTAGTACATCTACATAGTACCCCAAACACTGTTATTAGGGCTATTAGTACATCTACATAGTACCCCAAACACTGTTATTAGGGCTATTAGTACATCTACATAGTACCCCAAACACTCTTATTAGGGCTATTAGTACATCTACATTAGTTCCCCAAACACTGTTTTTAGGGCTATTAGTACATCTACATAGTACCCCAAACACTGTTATTAGGGCTATTAGTACATCTACATAGTACCCCAAACACTGTTATTAGGGCTATTAGTACACGTCTACATAGTACCCCAAACACTGTTATTAGGGCTATTAGTACACGTCTACATAGTACCCCAAACACTGTTATTAGGGCTATTAGTACATCTACATAGTACCCCAAACACTGTTATTAGGGCTATTAGTACATCTACATAGTACCCCAAACACTGTTATTAGGGCTATTAGTACATCTACATAGTACCCCAAACACTGTTATTAGGGCTATTAGTACATCTACATAGTACCCCAAACACTCTTATTAGGGCTATTAGTACATCTACATTAGTTCCCCAAACACTGTTATTAGGGCTATTAGTACACGTCTACATAGTACCCCAAACACTGTTATTAGGGCTATTAGTACATCTACATAGTATCCCAAACACTGTTATTAGGGCTATTAGTACATCTACATAGTACCCCAAACACTGTTATTAGGGCTATTAGTACATCTACATAGTACCCCAAACACTCTTATTAGGGCTATTAGTACATCTACATTAGTTCCCCAAACACTGTTATTAGGGCTATTAGTACACGTCTACATAGTACCCCAAACACTGTTATTAGGGCTATTAGTACATCTACATAGTACCCCAAACACTGTTATTAGGGCTATTAGTACACGTCTACATAGTACCCCAAACACTGTTATTAGGGCTATTAGTACACGTCTACATAGTACCCCAAACACTGTTATTAGGGCTATTAGTACATCTACATAGTACCCCAAACACTGTTATTAGGGCTATTAGTACATCTACATAGTACCCCAAACACTGTTATTAGGGCTATTAGTACATCTACATAGTACCCCAAACACTGTTATTAGGGCTATTAGTACATCTACATAGTACCCCAAACACTCTTATTAGGGCTATTAGTACATCTACATTAGTTCCCCAAACACTGTTTTTAGGGCTATCAGTACAAGTCTACATTAGTTCCCTATGTTAGTGCATCTATTTTGGGGGTACAGACTGATTTCCCCATTTCTGACAGTACTTTCCGCCTTCGCTGTTTTCCGTTTTCGCCTGCTTAGGAATTGAATAGGGAGAAAATCGGGTACACGAGCAAAACATTTCCACCTCTAATTGAATACGGGCCTTAGAGAGTATCACTTCGGTTTCCCCAATGACTATTATTATAATTCAGGTATCTCTATATGGAATTTTAGGTTTCTAATATATATGAGATTTAAACATTTTTTATATTGTGTTTATATTAAAAACTAAAATTATTGGCTATTAGCGCAGGTAATTATATGTACAGTGCGTTGCAAAAGTAATCACCCCCTTTGCATTTTTCATGTTTTGTTGCCTCACAACCTGGAATTACAATGGATTGTGTGTAGGTGCATCATGTCATTCACAGAACATTCCTACAACTGTGACGTTGTGGTTTTTTTATATTGTGAATCAAACAACATTTACGACAACACAACAGAAAACTTCAGCGTGCATAACTATTCACCCCCCCCCCTAAAGTCTGTACTGTGTCGAGCCACCTTTTGCGGCAATTACAGCTGCAAGTCGCTTTGGATCAGTCTCTATGAGCTTGCCACATCTTGCCCCTGGGATTTTTGCCCATTCCTCAAGGCAAAACTGCTCCAGCTCCTTCATGTTGGATGGTCTCCGCTTGTGAACAGCAATCTTCAAGTCTGACCACAGATTGTCAATTGGTTTGAGATCTGGGCTGTGACTAGGCCATTCCAACACAATAAATGTTTCCCCTTGCACCACTGGAGTGTTGCTTTAGCAGTATGATTCGGGTCATTGTCCTGCTGGAAGGTGAACCTCCGTCCCAGTCTCAAATCACAGGCAGACTGACACAGGTTTTGCTCAAGAATATCCCTGTATATAGCACCATCCATCTTTCCCTCAACTCGAATCAGTTTCCCAGCATGAGGCTGCCACCACCATGTGTCACTGTGGGGATGGTGTTTTTGGGGTGATGGGATTGTTGCGTTTGCGCCAGACATAACGTTTTTCTTTGTGGCCGAAAAGTAACATTTTAGTCTCATCTGACCAGAGCATCTTCCTCCATACATTTGGGGAGTCGCCCACATGCCTTCTGGCAAACTCAAATCGTGTCTTCTTATTTTTATCACTAAGTAATGGCTCTTTTCTGGCCACTCTTCCATAAAGCCCAGCTCTATGGAGTGTACGGCTTATTGTGGTCACATGCACAGATACACCAGTCTCTGCTGTGGAACTCTGCAGCTCCTTCAGGGTTACCTTTGGTCTCCGTGCTGCCTCTCTGATTAATGCCCTCCTTGCCCGGTCTGTGAGTTTTGGTGGGCGGCCCTCTCTTGGCAGGTTTGTTGTGGTACCATGTTCTTACCATTTGATGATGATGGATTTGATGGTGCTTCGGGGATCATCAAAGATTTGGATATTTTTTTTATAACCCAACCCAGAATTGTACTTCTCAACAACTTTGTCCCTGACGTGTTTGGAGAGCTCCTTGGTCCTCATGGTGTGATGCCTCTTGCTTAGTGGTGTTGCAGCCTCTGGGGCCTTTCAGAAAAGGTGTGTTTTTACTGACAGATCATGTGACACTTAGATGTCACACAGGGGGGCTTCATTTCACTAATTATGTGACTTCTGAAGGTAATTGGTTGCACAAGAACTTTTGAGGGGCTTCATAGCAAAGGGGGTGATTACATATGCACATGCCAATTTTCAGAATAATTTTATTTATTTATTAAATTAAGATTAATTTTTTATATATATTTTTCTCATTTCACTTCACCAAATTAGACTATTTTGTGCAGATCCATCACGTAAAATTCAGATAAAAAAATAAATAAATTACAGGTTGTAATGTAACAAAAAAGGTAAAAAGCCAAGGGGGTGAATACTTTTGCAAGGCACTGTATATGGGATTTATTTCTCATTTACTCTAACTGAAGTCTGTGTTACATTGGAATAATATAAATAATGATTGAAGTGCTTAATTGTCCTGCGGCTCTGGTACACCTGGTGACTGCTCCGTATAACATGGCGTCCTCATATTGTACCACCACCCCCCACGCGCCTGGTTACACTGATCCTGCGGTTCTGGTACACCTGGTGACTGCTCCGTATAACATGGCGTCCTCATATTGTACTACCACCCCCACGCGCCTGGTTACACTGATCCTGCGGCTCTGGTACACCTGGTGACTGCTCCGTATAACATGGCGTCTGGCGTCCTCATATTGTACCACCACCCCCCACGCACCTGGTTACACTGATCCTGCGGCTCTGGTACACCTGGTGACTACTCCGTATAACATGGCGTCTGGCGTCCTCATATTGTACCACCACCCCCCACGCGCCTGGTTACACTGATCCTGCGGCTCTGGTACACCTGGTGACTGCTCCGTATAACATGGCGTCCTCATATTGTATTACCACCCCCCACGCGCCTGGTTACACTGATCCTGCGGCTCTGGTACACCTGGTGACTGCTCCGTATAACATGGCGTCCTCATATTGTATTACCACCCCCCCACCCGCCTGGTTACACTGATCCTGCGGCTCTGGTACACCTGGTGACTACTCCGTATAACATGGCGTCTGGCGTCCTCATATTGTACCACCACCCCCCACGCGCCTGGTTACACTGATCCTGCGGCTCTGGTACACCTGGTGACTGCTCCGTATAACATGGCGTCCTCATATTGTATTACCACCCCCCACGCGACTGGTTACACTGATCCTGCGGCTCTGGTACACCTGGTGACTGCTCCGTATAACATGGCGTCCTCATATTGTATTACCACCCCCCCACCCGCCTGGTTACACTGATCCTGCGGCTCTGGTACACCTGGTGACTACTCCGTATAACATGGTGTCCTCATATTGAACCACCACCCCCCACGCGCCTGGTTACACTGATCCTGCGGTTCTGGTACACCTGGTGACTGCTCCGTATAACATGGCGTCCTCATATTGTACTACCACCCCCACGCGCCTGGTTACACTGATCCTGCGGCTCTGGTACACCTGGTGACTGCTCCGTATAACATGGCGTCCTCATATTGTATTACCACCCCCCACGCGCCTGGTTACACTGATCCTGCGGCTCTGGTACACCTGGTGACTACTCCGTATAACATGGCGTCCTCATATTGTACCACCACCCCCCACCCGCCTGGTTACACTGATCCTGCGGCTCTGGTACACCTGGTGACTGCTCCGTATAACATGGCGTCCTCATATTGTACCACCACCCCCCACGCGCCTGGTTACACTGATCCTGCGGTTCTGGTACACCTGGTGACTGCTCCGTATAACATGGCGTCCTCATATTGTATTACCACCCCCACGCGCCTAGTTACACTGATCCTGCGGCTCTGGTACACCTGGTGACTGCTCCGTATAACATGGCGTCCTCATATTGTATTACCACCCCCCACGCGCCTGGTTACACCGATCCTGCGGCTCTGGTACACCTGGTGACTGCTCCGTATAACATGGCGTCCTCATATTGTATTACCACCCCCCACCCGCCTGGTTACACTGATCCTGCGGCTCTGGTACACCTGGTGACTGCTCCGTATAACATGGCGTCCTCATATTGTACTACCACCCCCCACGCGCCTGGTTACACTGATCCTGCGGCTCTGGTACACCTGGTGACTACTCCGTATAACATGGCGTCCTCATATTGTATTACCACCCCCCACGCGCCTGGTTAGACTGATCCTGCGGCTCTGGTACACCTGGTGACTGCTCCGTATAACATGGCGTCCTCATATTGTATTACCACCCCCCACGCACCTGGTTACACTGATCCTGCGGCTCTGGTACACCTGGTGACTGCTCCGTATAACATGGCGTCCTCATATTGTACCACCACCCCCCACGCGCCTGGTTACACTGATCCTGCGGCTCTGGTACACCTGGTGACTGCTCCGTATAACATGGCGTCCTCATATTGTACCACCACCCCCCACGCGCCTGGTTACACTGATCCTGCGGCTCTGGTACACCTGGTGACTGCTCCGTATAACATGGCGTCCTCATATTGTACCACCACCCCCCACGCGCCTGGTTACACTGATCCTGCGGCTCTGGTACACCTGGTGACTGCTCCGTATAACATGGCGTCCACATATTGTACCACCAACCCCCACGCGCCTGGTTACACTGATCCTGCGGCTCTGGTACACCTGGCTTTATGAGTAGGATATGGATGTGCAGGCCAGAGAGACGTGTCCACAGGGCGCAGAGAATACGTTGTACTATCGGAGGAGCCGGAGAGATCAGGAGCGTTTTATTCTGTGTGACGCAGGGGAGGATGGAGGAGAGTATGTACCAATGTGTTCCCGGCGTATAGAGGGTGCCAGATCAGTCGCCTGGCTCTCCTGAGGTTGTCAGACAATACTGCACTACACAGCGATTACAGATCCTTATATTTCACAATTACTAACAATCTGAGTGGCCGTGTAATTACATAACACTATGCAGCTGTAACTGATGGGTGACATATAGCCCAACTGAGCATAATTCTCTCTCACACGTTGCCCAGTCGGCTAATTATCTGCACACATGAGCAGGCCTGATTAAGCCTTCAGGGATCCCCGAGGCACTTAAGACAGGGGCGGCCCTGCAGCCAGCACCCTCTTGTCAGTACAGTCAGCACTCCTCCGGCCCTCCTCCTCTTGTCAGTACAGCCCCCACTCCTCTGGCACTCCTCCTCGTCAATACAGCCCCCACTCCTCTGGCCCTCCTCCTCTTGTCAGTACCGTCCCCACTCCTCGTCAGTACCGACCCCACTCCTCCGGCCCTCCTCCTCTCGTCAGTACCGTCCCCACTCCTCCGGCCCTCCTCCTCTCGTCAGTACAGCCCCACTCCTCCGGCCCTCCTCTTGTCAGTACCGTCCCCGCTCCTCCGGCCCTCCTCCTCTTGTCAGTACAGTCCCCACTCCTCCGGTCCTCCTCCTCTTGTCAGTACAGTCCCCACTCCTCCGGCCATCCTCCTCTTGTCAGTACCGTCCCCACTCCTCCGGCCCTCCTCTTGTCAGTACCGTCCCCACTCCTCCGGCCCTCCTCTTGTCAGTACCGTCCCCACTCCTCTGGCCCTCCTCCTCTTGTCAGTACAGCCCCACTCCTCGTCAGTACCGTCCCCACTCCTCTGGCCCTCCTCGTCAGTACCGTCCCCACTCCTCCGGCCCTCCTCCTCTTGTCAGTACAGCCCCCACTCCTCTGGTCCTCCTCCTCTTGTCAGTACCGTCCCTACTCCTCCAGCCCTCCGCTTTTTGTCAGTACCACCTCCACTCCTCCGGCCCTCCTCTTGTCAGTACTTCCTCACTCCTCCTCTTGTCAGTACCGTCCCCACTCCTCCGGCCCTCCTCCTCTTGTCAGTACCGTCCCCACTCCTCCGACCCTCCTCCTCTTGTCAGTACCGTCCCCACTCCTCCGGCCCTCCTCCTCTTGTCAGTACCGTCCCCACTCCTCCGGCCCTCCTCCTCTTGTCAGTACCGTCCCCACTCCTCCGGCACTCCTCCTCTCGTCAGTACCGTCCCCACTCCTCCGGCACTCCTCCTCTCGTCAGTACCGTCCCCACTCCTCCTGTCAGTACCACTCCCACTCCTCCGGCCCTCCCCCTCTTGTCAGTACCACCCCCACCTCCTCTGGCCCTCCCCCTCTTGTCAGTACCACCCCCATCTCCTCAGGCTTGACCCCTATAACCAGCACGGCCCCAGAGATGGAGAAGGAAACACAACTACATGCAGCACCAGTAATTTTATCTGTTACTAGTGAGTGTACAATATAAGTATCTCACCCTCGGCTGTCGCCCGAGATGTCTGTGAAATGGGTTAGGGGTTATTTCATCCTCATCCAGCGAGATCAGATCAATCCTGGTGGTTTCTTTCAAGACGTCCAGGAACCCGTCTCGTGCTGCACACTGAAAGTGCAAAACTGCCCGTCCATTCTACATGTCATGATTGACAGGTGGCCCCCCACAGGTGCGTCAGCCCACTGGGAATCTTCCTGGGGAGCTCTATGGCCAATCTGTCCCTGGCTGTGTAGCAGTGTGCTCTGGCCGGGGGGCCTTTGAGAGGGGGGCACCCCACACCCTTAATCCAGCTCTGCAAATAACGCTGATCAATGCCCTTCACCTACTGCATCTTGCCCCTATACTCAGAAAAACGCTTTCTGTACGACAGATCTCTCACCTGCACGGACGACCCAATGTTCTGCCACACTGACTCCCATCTCCCATCCCCCGCCCAGCTGCCATCCCTCATCCTGCTCCCATCCCCCATTTGCCACCCTGCTCCCACCCCCCGCCCTGCTCTCATCCCCCATCCTCAAGCTAACTCTCCTGGATCCATCCCAATCTGCATTCAGTGATCTGAATTCCAGCAACGCTGCCCACACAAACGTTGCTAATTATCTCCTACCTGCGGAATGTAATGTTAATGTCTAATCCTCCTGGACAAGACGCCAGCTCCTCCACGCTGTCAGCTGAACCCTGAGCCCTCTCCTGGTTTCTCTCCAGCTACACAGAGGGCTGAATATAATGTGGCAGCAGCATCTCTAAGATGGCGCACACACAATGTATTGCTGGTGTCACAAGCTTGCAATATACTGTCATGATGTCACACATCCATCTTCCCTTAGCGATCCCTAATCTCATATTGTTCACCTCTCTATTTCAGGGGCCAGATGTCCAGTATCAATCGCCCCACTCACAGGAACCAGCACCATAGAAACATACAAACCCTAAGCTCCACAAAACCTCTATCCTAATTGGCTGTTACACCAATAACTTTTGCTCCCTGAACCTGACCGCTTCATCTTTCCCTATTTACAGCGGACTAGCCCACATGTTCCGATGGTCTGACTGCAGCCCCACCAAGCCCCAATAGCAGGAGTGAGAGCGAGAGAGTGCGCTCGCAACCGGGTCGATGGTGGGCCAGTGCGCATGCGCACGAAGGAGCCGGCTCCGTCGTGCGTATGCGCGAGACCTGGATAACGACAGGCTCTCCGTCGCTCCGGATCTTGCAACAAAGGGGGCGTGCTGTCGATGTTGAGTGACAGCACGCCCCCTTTGGTGGGCAGGCTGGGGGAGTGGCTGCCCAAACGGAGGCATTCCCATGTGAACACCTCCGTATGGGGGCGGACCCCACTGACATCACGAGTGATGTCAGTGGGAGAGATAGATATCGGCTCTGCTAGAGCCGAAATCTCTCTGGGGCTTGCGGCAACGAGACCCTACCACAAGGGTCTCGTCTCAAGCCCGATGGTCACGATGGTCTTGACCATCTTCCTGGCCGCTCCATATAGCTGTGGGTGGTCACCCACAGCTATGCGAGCGACCAGGAGGCCATTCTAAAGAAAAAACAAAAAAAAGACCAGCCCTGATTCAGACGCTCTGTCAGAGCGTCTGGCTCTGAATCAGGGCCAGAATCTCTTCCAAACACCATGGTAAGTCCCTTACTTTGCCACAATACACAGTGAACAAGCAGACATTACACTGTGGGGTTTGTTTAGCAACATTTTAGAGTAGCACCTCTAGATACCTACCTAGCACCAACTACTAGAGTCAGACCTTCCAGTAGTGCAATGCTTCTTCTCCCCACTCGCGGACAGAAGGGGAGGTTCATTCAGCCCGGTTTCTAGCACATGGCCGGCTGAGAATAGCTTTAAGTCCGTCTAACCGGCGCCTGAAGCAGGAGCTGAGATTACGTTATAGCACAGGGTGGGGTAACGTCCCCTACTCTATATTGTTAGGTGGTGTTAGTTTTATTTCTATCATGTGGAGTGTGGGGAACCAATGAGAAGGGGGAGATCAGACAAAATAAATTTTTTCACGTAACGTATGAGAAGTGTTTATTTTCCTGCTTCCTTCTGGCGGAATTGTGAGGAGGGGGGCGTGGCTACTACACAACATGGCGGTTCTGTGACGTGTCTGGAGTTAGTCAGTGTAACCGGCAGACCGCCGCTATTCTGAGCCTGCCAGTAAGAGCTGTGGCGTGAAACCTTCTAGTGGACTTTTACTTCATTAAATTGTTAATTGGCTGTGATCTTTAAAAAAAACTGCAGACATGAACATTTTGCTCAGTTTTTATCCATTTCTATGGTTCTCTCCTTCTCACTCAATGGGAGCATCCTAAAAAATACTTAAATTGTATCCCATGCTACAAGAACTCAAATACATTTAAAATATAAATAACAATCCATATAAAAGATATAAAAATATTAATTCCAACATCGCTTAAAAAATCGATTATAATAAATCGAATATTTCTATGGTTAAAACTGAGCAAAATGTTCATGTCTGCAGTTTTTTTTTAAAGATCACAGCCAATTAACAATTTAATTAAGTAATTGGCCACAATTTGCTCATAAGGGGATCACTGGATATGCTAGGCCAACCCTCTGACGAAGTCCTAGTGACGAAACGCGTAGGGACGTGGCCTAGCGTTACATTCTAAATGGTAGGAGATTGCCAAAGACACCACTTACTGGCTCCCGGAGGCTCGTTTTATCTGTATAAGCTGTTCCTAATTGCGGTGGTTTGACCGCTTTTTCCGGTACGTGATTCAAGACCTATGGTTTTATGCACTGGATATCAATAAATGTTTTGGAGATAATGCACTATTGGGCGCTCCCTTTGTTTATTTTTTTAGCATTATATATATATATATATATATATATATACATATACACACATATACATACATACATATAATATATATTTATATACACACATACATACACACAATAAATATATATTTATATACACACATACATACACATACATATAATATATATTTATATACGCACAATTATATACACACATACATACACACACACATATATATACACACACACATATAAATATTTATATACACAATTATATACATATACACATGTGTATATGTATATAATTGTGTGTATATAAATATTTATTATGTGTGTGTGTATATAAATATTTATTATGTGTGTGTGTATGTATGTGTGTATATAATTGTGCGTATATAAATATATATTATATGTATGTATGTGTGTATATAAATATATATTTATTGTGTGTGTGTATGTGTGTATATAAATATATATTTATTATGTGTGTGTGTGTGTGTGTATGTATATGTATATATATATATATATATATATACACACATACACACACACCCAAGAACTATTTCCTATAGAATGGCACATTTTTTCTCCAGTGTTCTGGATGTGCTATGGGCAGTAATGTGGCCCCCACATATGCCAATATGTTCATGGTGGTAGAAGGACAGAATATGTTCTTCAATAATCCAGATATTTCAAAACACATTATGTTACTGCCGTTTTATAGATGACCTCTTTATGTTTTGGACTGGTGGTGAAGTATTGTTTACCCAGTTAATGCAGGATATTAATAGTAGAACATCCACAATCAAGATTACTCATGAGTTTAGCTATACCACTATCCTTTATTTGGATGTTGAAGTATGCATTAATAAAGGTGAAATCAAAACCAATGTATATAGTAAACCAACCGACAAACAATTTGTTACATGCTGCCAGCCACCATCCGGCTTCATTAAAGAGGGGGCTCCCACGCTCACAAATGCTTCCAGCGCTACGTATAAAAAGTGGGGGGCACATATAGAAACCGTTGTAATTCCTACACCGTTCACCTGATTTGGATGTAATTACCCTCAAATTAAATCTGAAAGTCTGCAGGTAAATCACATCTTGTTTGTTTCATTTCAAAGCCATTGTGGTGGTGACTAGAGGCCAAAATATGAAAATTCTGTCAATGTCCCAATATTTATGCACCTGACTGTATATATTAGATATGTACACCATGTTTTTTTAAATATTATGGTTATGTATTAGAAATGTCGCCAGATGGGTTTTCTGGGCACCACTAGATTGCCCAGCACGTCCTCTGAAAGACTGATCACCACCAAATCGGCCGGCAGTAACCAGGGAATTTGTGGCGGACGCTGGCAGGACTTGCATATTGTGCCACAGGTTAGCTCAAGCACCATTGTCCCTGGAAATGACTACTTAGAGCTGGATATATTGGCTGTGACCCAAATCTAAGCCTAATTGTAATTATGCCCTTTAGTTGTACCCACTGTGACCCCAGGGCTTGGGATGACTGAGGAGCTGCCCAGCCATAAGATGGAGTCTGCCCTCAGGCTGACTGGCTGAAAATACTTAACTTGAACCCGGCATCCTCACAGTAATTCAATGAGGTTACAACCCACCTGGGGTCTCACCAGTAGTAACAATGCAGAGCGGCATTCCACCGCTGTCCAATGAGGGCGCGTGCGCTCTACACTGACTACAGACTGGCCTGTTAGTGGTGTGGTGGCATCTTCCGGATATCCATAGTGATATCCACAAACATACTATAGTGATGAAGAAAGAAGACGGCGTGTGGGGAGAACTTACATTTTCACTGCGTAATTTATGTTGGCACTACAGGTCCCAATAGGCCCTGGATACAAGAGTATGCTGGTCTTTATAGCTCTACAATCTATATTTTTTTTTACTCCAGACCTGACAACTCTAGGACGTGTCCTGTCCTCGCGGCCACAGCGCTCCCTATGTTATACTGTAAGATGGAGGAAGCTGCAAGTTACATAAGCGCAAATGTTAAAGTAGCGAAAAGAATAGTTCTGAGGACCAACAGCCCTGAGTGCAAGAAACGCGTTTCTCTTTTCATGTTCTGCTCCTTTGCATGTGATTTGGAACCTGCAGATAAAAGTGATGATTTGTTTTCTGTATCAGGTCAATTATTCAACATCTGGAAACATTATCCAACTCCATTTCTACACTTCTCCTTTGCAAGTAACCCCACATTTATAGAGGGCATTGAATAAGACGCGTTCCATCGGTGGCGGAAATCACATTCAATACAATTTCAGATTGTGAAACAGGAGATGGTCAATCCTTTATGTAACGATCTTAGTCAGGGACTTGGGATGACACCTAGACTTTCATGTAGATATAACACTATACAGTGAGAAATGACAATGGCGTCAGACTGTACAGATCAAAACCTCTCACCTATATATAGAACATGTATTCCAGAAAGAGCAATGTGTGAAAACTAGCAATACTTACCACTATGACAATACCTGCTGTGCTTCCTACCAGGGGGGGACAGGGACTGAGAGCAGCCAAAACCATCAGGTACCCTCCGATCAATACTCCCACAGACATGACCAACCCAAGACCCAGTGAGGACCTGAAAGGAGAGAGACAGTGTTAGTTCAGGGATAATGAGGCACATACCCTCTAGTGTCCCTCATGTCTGTTATATTCTGTCGTACAGGACATGCTGGACCTCGCCTACATGAATCTCACCCAACTGGACACATAACAGAAGGTGAGGTCTACAAAGTGATAGGTCTTCCTTACAGTTATGATGCCACTAGTAAAATAAGTTATCTACAGGAAATAGTTACCACTTCCAAGTCCTCACCTAGAGTAATGTGTCCAGGTCTGAGGACAGATCCCCGGGGAGGAGAGTGAGATAGAGTTACCACTTCCTAGTCCTCACCTAGAGTAATGTGTCCAGGCCTGAAGTCAGATCCCCGGGGAGGAGGTAGAGATACCACTTCCTAGTCCTCACCTAGAGTAATGTGCGCAGGTCTGAGGTCAGATCCCCGGGGAGGAGGTAGAGATACCACTTCCTAGTCCACACCTAGAGTAACGTGTCCAGGTCTGAGGTCAGATCTCCTTGGGACACACTGAAGAACAGTTACTTACAAGATCTCAATATAACCATCAGCAAATCACAATATTTACTTTTCCCATTATTACATTTGCATGAATACAGCCATAACAGCGTCTTACATTCAATAAGCACTCAGTAGCTGAGACGCTGAGTCTACAACTTGATTGTCCACTTACAGTATATATACTGACAGTCAAAAATAAATAAAACAGTGATCTCCCCAGGCTGGTGTTTGCGGGTGCACCACCCGGAACTTTGGGAGCCTGCAAGTGGTGACAGTATCTGGGAGCTGTATAAAAAGGACCAGATCCTACAGACTTTGCAGCTTTTTCATAATCAGGCGACTGGGCCTCTAATAATAAGAGGAGAATTAATATACAAAATGATATTTCAAGTTTAAATTATAAGGTCAAGGTTTAAAACATTTTATTATTGTGAAGGCCCCACCCGGCTACTTCTCGATACCACCCTGCCGGAAAAATATATAGATACAGTTAGTATAGTCAGTCTTATTCACAATGAGAAACTACATTAAAAAACACACAGTACTAGTTATTGACCCAGTAACAGTACTAGTTAGTGACGGAGTACGGTTGTTAGTACCTTGGTTATAGTTTTTGTCACTTTTCCCTGACAATTGTTGATATCAGTCTAGAACGTCTTCAGATTACAAAAACGTAATGGATCCACAATGACAGAAGTTGGGGGTGCTCTGTATTGGTATAAATTATTCTTTCATACATTTTGGTGAGCGGATTAATGTACTTTTCCTTACATTGGGCTGATTCGCACATAGGGCACCATGATCCCACCATGATACCACCGTGAAGCGGTGGCTTCACAAACGGAGGCGTTCCCATGCGAACGCCTGCCGTTTGTGGGCGGCCCCACTGACATCACCAGTGATGTCAGTGGGAGAGCTTCCGGCTCTATTAGAGCCAGAAGCTCTCTGGGGCTTGCAGCCACGAGACCCTACCACAAGGGTCTCGCCGCAAGCCCGATGGTCTTGACCATCGCGACCATCATCCTGGCCGCTCGCAATAGCTGTGGGTGGTAACCCACAGCTATGCGAGCAGCCGGGGGGCTGCTCTATAAAAAAAAAAAAAAAAAAAAAAAAAAAAAATGCCCTGATTCAGAGCGAGCGTCCGTCTCTGAATCAGGCCCTGAGTACGCTGGCGGGATGGGAGGGAAGGAGGTGCTCTGAGGTGGTTTCTGGTCAGTAATGGATGACAAGCTGCGGTAGCAATTGGTTGAGAGACGCTGCCGCCAGTGATTGCCTGAGAGAACGGGCTGCAGGATGCACTGTGTGTGCCATGCCCGCAGCAACCAATCACTGCCGGCAGTGTCCCCCAAACCAATCGATGCGGTCAGCGATTGGCTGAGGAGACGCTCCCGGTGGCGATTGGCTGGGGAGACACAGAACACACAGCGCATCCTCAAGGACCTGCTCAGTTTTAAAAAATGGGTCTCCAACTGCACGTGTCACGTAAATATGCACTAGAGCGCGCATTTTGCGATCACTGGTAAAAACCATTTGTTGCTTTTTATCTTTATAGAAAGCATTTAAGTATTTTTACAACGGACGTATGCCAGACCTGCGACTGCGTACAACTGGGAAGGAGTCGATTACCAGGGCTGGAATGGGTTAGGAAGACGCAGCCAAAATACATTAAGGGTGCGCAGTTGTGACTGACAGCTACACTGACCGCTGAAGAGGGGATTTTTTTTTTTATAGGAATAATCAGACTGGCTCTGGAGGTGCAAGAGAAGAGACGCAGGGATTCCTATAGAAATCACCGCCGCCCATTTTAAGTCCCCTAAATGAATAGCAAAACCCAGCAGTGGGCTTTTTAAATTTCCCACCTGCAACTGGATTTCCCAGATTGTGCTTCTCCGTTTGCGTCTGGCTGTGAATAAGGCCCTCTATGGCGTGCGTCTGGCTGTGAATAAGGCCCTCTATGGTCTGCGTCTGGCTGTGAAAAAGGCCCTCTATGGCGTGGGTCTGGCTATGAATAATGCCCTCTATGGCGTGCGTCTGGCTGTGAATAAGGCCCTCTATGGCGTGCGTCTGGCTGTGAATAATGCCCTCTATGGCGTGCGTCTGGCTGTGAATAAGGCCCTTTATGGCCTGCGTCTGGCTGTGAATAAGGCCCTCTATGGCGTGCGTCTGGCTGTGAATAAGGCCCTCTATGGTCTGCGTCTGGCTGTGAAAAAGGCCCTCTATGGCGTGGGTCTGGCTATGAATAATGCCCTCTATGGCGTGCGTCTGGCTGTGAATAAGGCCCTCTATGGCGTGCGTCTGGCTGTGAATAATGCCCTCTATGGCGTGCGTCTGGCTGTGAATAAGGCCCTTTATGGCCTGCGTCTGGCTGTGAATAAGGCCCTCTATGGCCTGCGTCTGGCTGTGAATAAGGCCCTCTATGGCCTGCGTCTGGCTGTGAATAAGGCCCTCTATGGCCTGCGTCTGGCTGTGAATAAGGCCCTCTATGGCCTGCGTCTGGCTGTGAATAAGGCCCCCTATGGCCTGCGTCTGGCTGTGAATAAGTCCCTCTATGGCGTGCGTCTGGCTGTGAATAAGGCCCTCTATGGCGTGCGTCTGGCTGTGAGTAAGGCCCTCTATGGTCTGCGTCTGGCTGTGAGTAAGGCCCTCTATGGCGTGCGTCTGGCTGTGAATAAGGCCCTCTATGGTTTGCGTCTGGCTGTGAATAAGGCCCTCTATGGTCTGCGTCTGGCTGTGAATAAGGCCCTCTATGGCGTGAGTCTGGCTGTGAATAAGGCCCTCTATGGCCTGCGTCTGGCTGTGAATAAGGCCCTCTATGGTCTGCGTCTGGCTGGGAATAAGGCCCTCTATGGCGTGCGTCTGGCTGTGAATAAGGCCCTCTATGGCGTGCGTCTGGCTGTGAATAAGGCCCTGTATGGTGTGCGTCTGGCTGTGAATAAGGCCCTCTATGGTTTGCGTCTGGCTGTGAATAAGGCCCTCTATGGTCTGCGTCTGGCTGTGAATAAGGCCCTCTATGGTCTGCGTCTGGCTGTGAATAAGGCCCTCTATGGTGTGCGTCTGGCTGTGAATAAGGCCCTCTATGGTTTGCGTCTGGCTGTGAATAAGGCCCTCTATGGTCTGCGTCTGGCTGTGAATAAGGCCCTCTATGGTCTGCGTCTGGCTGTGAATAAGGCCCTCTATGGTTTGCGTCTGGCATGTTTGGCACTCGGGTGACTTTGGTCTAAATTACAGAACATAAACAGGAAAAGCCTAATAGTAATCAGTAACAATCCCGATCCAGGTCCTGAATGAGGGCACATTAGTAACTGCTGAACTCACTATACAGGGTCATGTGCGGCTCCTACACTGTGCCAGGCACAGCGGGTGGGGGCCAGTGGTTAATATTAGGCAGTTAGGGGGCAGAGGTAGTAGGGAAGCTGTGGTTGGACAGTCGGGCATTGTTAGTGCATGAGATGCATGTGATCATCACAAGGGATAGATGTGAGGAATGTACATAACACAGTCACACGGGGGGAGCTGGAGCACACTCAGGTGGCCGGGGGCCGATTTCACGCCTCAGCAGTTACGCTCTCACTGAGAGATTCTTCTCATAGCTAAACCAATATTCCAAGGAAGGAGGGACAGTGCAGAGGAGGACGCTGTGCCCTGATCCCAGCCCATCACTACTTACCCCATCTGTGCCCTGATCCCAGCCCATCACCACTAACCCCATCTGTGCCCTGATCCCGGCACATCACCACTAACCCCATCTGTGCCCTGATCCCGGCCCATCACCACTTACCCCATCTGTGCCCTGATCCCAGCCCATCACTACTTACCCCATCTGTGCCCTGATCCAAGCCCATCACCACTAACCCCATCTGTGCCCCGGATCCCAGCCCATCACCACTTACCCCATCTGTGCCCTGATCCCGGCCCATCACCACTTACCCCATCTGTGCCCTGATCCCAGCCCATCACTACTTACCCCATCTGTGCCCTGATCCAAGCCTATCACCACTAACCCCATCTGTGCCCCGGATCCCAGCCCATCACCACTTACCCCATCTGTGCCCTGATCCCGGCCCATCACACTTACCCCATCTGTGCCCTGATCCAAGCCCATCAACACTAACCCCATCTGTGCCCCGGATCCCAGCCCATCACCACTAACCCCATCTGTGCCCCGGATCCCAGCCCATCACCACTTACCCCATCTGTGCCCTGATCCCAGCCCATCACCACTTACCCCATCTGTGCCCTGATCCCGGCCCATCACCACTTACCCCATCTGTGCCCTGATCCCGGCCCATCACCACTTACCCCATCTGTGCCCTGATCCCAGCCATCACCACTTACCCCATCTGTACCGATCCCAGTCCATCACCACCTACCCCATCTGTGCGTTGTGCCCTGATCCCAGCCCATCACTACTTACCCCATCTGTGCCCTGATCCCAGCCCATCACCACTAACCCCATCTGTGCCCTGATCCCGGCCCATCACCACTAACCCCATCTGTGCCCTGATCCCGGCCCATCACCACTTACCCCATCTGTGCCCTGATCCCAGCCCATCACTACTTACCCCATCTGTGCCCTGATCCAAGCCCATCACCACTAACCCCATCTGTGCCCTGATCCCAGCCCATCACCACTTACCTCATCTGTGCCCTGATCCAAGCCCATCACCACTAACCCCATCTGTGCCCTGATCCCAGCCATCACCACTAACCCCATCTGTGCCCTGATCCCAGCCATCACCATTTACCCCATCTGTGCCCTGATCCCAGCCATCACCATTTACCCCATCTGTGCCCTGATCCCAGCCATCACCACTAACCCCATCTGTGCCCTGATCCCAGCCATCACCATTTACCCCATCTGTGCCCTGATCCCAGCCCATCACCACTTACCCCATCTGTGCGCTGTGCCCTGATCCCAGCCATCACCACTTACCTCATCTGTGCCCTGATCCCAGCCATCACCACTAACCCCATCTGTGCCCTGATCCCAGCCATCACCACTTACCCCATCTGTGCCCTGATCCCAGCCATCACCACTTACCCCATCTGTGCCCTGATCCCAGCCCATCACCACTTACCCCATCTGTGCCCTGATCCCAGCCCATCACCACTTACCCCATCTGTGCCCTGATCCCAGCCCATCACCACTTACCCCATCTGTGCCCTGATCCCGGCCCATCACCACTTACCCCATCTGTGCCCTGATCCCAGCCCATCACCACTTACACCATCTGTGCTCTGATCCCAGCCCATCATAATATATTATATATATATAACCACACAAGTGCGGCATTCAGGACTGAAGAAACGTTCAAGAATGTACAACACTCGGAGGAGTATTACAACGTTTCAATCACTTTATATGATTTTCGTCAGGTACTATTAACAAACATTTACAAGACACCTTACCTTATAGCTATCCACCACGCAAGTGACACTCGGCGCACCACGCTCCAGCCCTGGGCGGGTGTGGGCGCGAACAAATTACATCAGGTGCAACATAATGCAGTCTCCGTCAGTGACAATACATCACCATCACCATGCAAGCATTACACACTGATACTATTTTACTGCTGATCCAAATAGTTATAAAGAAACATCCTAACAGCAGCATACGATAACAAGAATACATACATACACTCTTAATATGTGCATATAATAATGAGGTAATACTCAGTAAACAAAGATCCGGATTAAATAATCAAGTCAAACAAGCTAGAGGTAATATTTCATTAAGACCTCTTGGGGCAATAACATCTAGATAATGAATCCAAAAGGATTCCCGTTTCAACAATAACAAATTTCTATCACCTCCTCTCCTGGAAGGTGTAACATGATCAATCATCCTATATTTAAGACATGAAAGATTATGACCCGCATCAATAAAATGACGGGCCACAGGCTGATCACTAGTCCCTTTATTCAATGCCATCCTAATGGTCGACCTGTGGACCCCCATCCTCTCCTTAAATTTGCGAGTGGTCTTCCCAATGTATGTGAGTCCACAGGGACACAGAATTTGGTAAATGACATGAGTACTCTCGCAAGTTAGATGCAATCTAATGTGTAACTTTTTACCAGAGTGGGGGTGATAAAACACATCGCCAGAGAGCATATATCTGCAGGTGACACACAGACATCTAAAGCAGCCTAATTTCTTAGGTATAACACTTTTCTTTGAGGCAGCTCCCATCCCTGTGATGTCAGTTTTCACCAACATATTACGAAGGTTATTCGCTCTGGAATAACCAATACGTAATCGCTGTTGTTCAAGACCAAGCTCCTCATCCGTCTGGACAAGATGCCATAATTTTTTACTAATCTCATTAATCACAGGGGAAAATGTATTATACTGTGTGACCCAAGTGAATGACTCAGTGTGTTCAGCCCGTATCTTTCTATGTAAAAGGTCTTGCTGCTCAAACTGTAACACCTTGTTCTTCAAAGATACAAGAAATTTGAAGTCATACCCTCTCACTACAAATCGTGAGATTAATTCATCAATCTGTTGCTCTGCGACCTCACTACTGCTATTAATCCTTCTCAATCTCACCATTTGTGAGTAGGGAATACCCAATTTCAATCCCCTTGGATGACAGCTACTGGCATGTAGGAAGGTGTTACGATCAGTCGATTTTCGAAAAACAGTGGTGTTAATAATAGAGTCATGTAACCCAATCTTGCCATCCAAAAATTCTATAGAATCCAACTGTATATTGTATGACAATTTAACCGGACAATCTGAGCCCGTCCAGATCAAAAACAGGTCATCAATAAAGCGTTTATAAAACACAATCCTAGAGGAAATATTATGATCATCAAAAAATAACTTTTGCTCAATCTCAAACATGTAAATGTTGGCATAGGTCGGTGCCACTGACGAGCCCATTGCACATCCCTTGGACTGTAAATAATATAAACCATCAAAGAGGAAAAAATTACACTTCAAAACCAGTTCCAATAAACGTAATATAATATCTATAGACATTGAATCCATGCTACTACTATTGGTCAAAAGATTCTTCACCAATCTAATACCATCCTGATGTGGAATCACGGTGTATAGGCTGGTAACATCTGCTGTTACCAACCAAACCTCTGTGGATGGCGGAATTTTCAAATTTTTTAATAACTGTAATAGCATGGAGACTGCATTATGTTGCAGCTGACGTCATTTGTTCGCGCCCACACCCGCCCAGGGCTGGAGCGTGGTGCGCCGAGTGTCACTTGCGTGGTGGATAGCTATAAGGTAAGGTGTCTTGTAAATGTTTGTTAATACCTGACGAAAATCATATAAAGTGATTGAAACGTTGTAATACTCCTCCGAGTGTTGTACATTCTTGAACGTCTCTTCAGTCCTGAGTGCCGCACTTGTGTGGTTATGTTTACGATTTTGTGTGGAGGCACCGGGCACAGCTGCTTTTCTATGTGAGTGCCGGACCATTGGGGCTAGCTATATATTATATATATATATATACACATATTCGCATCAGCTGTGCAGCACTGCAGGCGTGTACACAGGACTGACCCATATGCTGGCCACATGAACCAGTCACAATGACATCACAACTGGGCGGAAATATTTAAATGCCCGCCCAGTCGTGATGTCCGGCCAGACATATCATGCGGCCGATTGGTAATTGTGAATGCTTACCAAAATCTGTCATCGCTGGTTCCATCGGTTGGTGGCATCGTTGGCAAAGAGAACACTGGAGGCCTATGGAGGAGTGGCCATTGAGGACTGTGAAGATTATGACAGTCATAACGGCCCTCCTGAGTCCTACAGGAAAAAGGTGCAGGACTTTCCTAAGAGCTCTAACAGCACCCATGAGCAGTTCACTACCCAGGTGAGGCAGTACATGGTGAAGGGATCTAGTGCCAATACATGGGATGCACCGATTAACCGGTTTTGCCAGGAGCAGTTTTACCCCAGAGGTAAAGTGGGTTCTAGACCGGGAGCCACCCAACTTGAAGGTGGTGGCCTAGCTAACCGGCTGGTAGGGGCAAAAGCCGACTAACAGCAGAAGCAGTCCATGACGCCCTCCCTTAGAGGCAGATGCCAAATAGGATCTATTGTGGTACGAACTTATGCGTCATTGCACGGACTGGGAGCAGTACGGAGCAAGGAGGGGACATATGGGCAGGAGCACCCTTTGGTATGTTTGAGCAGGATACTGCTATGGTGGGAGGTGGGGTATGCCACAGTTGGACCGATAAGGAAAGGCCCACTGCAATATGGATGAAATGTCTAGGCCGGAGCCAAAGCCCCCCAGGTAGAACCCCCCAAGAGACTGCAGGACCAGGAGCCAAATCATTGGGACATGGTCCTCTGGTGGCCAGCTTGAGGGGGGGGGGGGGGGGGGGGGAGTGTGGCAGGAGCTAGTCGAGGCATACGCAGCAGAAGTGGTTCCAGGTGACGGAGGTAGGAGCCAGAGTGTACCCAAGAAGCGGTTCCAGACACCGACGAAAGGAGTTTGGTGGTGGCAGCATCGTTACACTCTCACGGCGTAGTGGGCGGAGTCAGTGACAGGTGGTCACTGACGGTAAGCGGGAATCTCTGACACCCAAGATCCAGTGGGGATCGAAACCGCAATCTTTGATCGGGAGTCGGGCTCAGGCCATCCGGTCACAGTCTACATCACATGACCCCATTCATCCAGTCACAGACCAAATTCTGCGCACCACCAATCCTGAGCCAGCAAGGGGGATAAAATGGGGCCTACGTGCATGCACTCATTAGCTGAACAATTAGTTAGCTACTGCATTTTCCCAGTGTGCTAGTTACAGTTCTAGGCTCCTGCGGTTCCAAGCATGGTTCTACAAGTACTCCTGCCGGTCCCAGTCCGGGTCTGCAAAGTTATCCCTGCCGCTCCTAGTCCGGTTCTGCAAGCTACTCCGGCCGCTCCCAGTCCGGTTCTGCAAGCTACTCCGGCCGCTCCCAGTCCGGTTCTGCAAGCTACTCCTGCTGGTACTACTCCGGTTCCGCTAGTTACTTCTGTCGGTCCAGCGCAGTTCAGCCTGACCATTGTCACTACCCAACGCCAAAAGCTGTAACATCATCAAGTTGCTCCTTACTGGTCCCAGTCTGGTTCTGCAAAGTACTCCATTCGGTCCAGTCCGGTTACATATAAGCTATCCACTGCTGTTACCCATCACCAAAGGCAGTACTCACTGCTACCAAAATCTCGATGAGAAAGAGCTATATTCTGCTTCCAGTTGCGATCTTCTGCTGCTGATCCCACCCCGACGCCTGAGACAAGTAACTGACACCACCGTGAATGTTTGTTCAGGCCCACAAATGGATTCGGATCAAACACAAAACTCTGGAGCAAACCCTTTGCAGAGTCTGGCCGCCCGCCTGGACACACAGGAGGCAGCACATGGTCAAGTGCTACAGTACTTACAAGAACTTTCTATACGTTTGGATAGAATTCAGTCTGTTTTGCTAGCTACCAGTACCAGTCCTTCTACTATGCAGTCTGCTCCCGCTGTTATACGTCAGCAGCCACAAAGTCTCACCTACTCCGAATCACTATAAAGGCAACCCCAGGAGCTGCCGAGGATTCAGTACACTTTGAGATGCTTCCTCACAATTTCCCAATGCAAAGGTCTAAAGTGGCCTACACTCTCTTCTGGAAGGGTCAGCTTTAGAGCGGGTATCACCTCTGTGGGAACGCTCTGACCCCGTGGTGTCCAATTATTCAGATACTCGTTGCCTCCTTTAAGAGAACATTCAACTAGACTGGTTGATCAGTTGGCACCTCTACCGACGTGCTCAGACTCATTATTTACACCCATCTGAGCATCAGGAGGTGAGGTACAGAACCCTGGCGTTCTGAATATCCTGCCCACAGTTATTGCCGAGAAGACTTGTTAGACTCTGAATCTTCATTCACTCCGAACATCCTGCCTACAGTATTTTGCCTAGCAGATACACTAAACTGGGACATTGCCACCCATTCCACCATCGCTATACAATCCTGCGCATTATCCGAACATCCAGCCTACAGATTTTACCTAGCAGACAAAAGACACTGCTTTGACTCACACACCGAATTTCACTTACACCTACCACAATAAACAATACATAGACTGCTATATCACATCAGAATATAAAAAAACCACCAACCAAATGTACAGTTGAAGACAATAGATTACATCCCTATACCATAGAGCGCTCACGGTACGTATATATCCTGTCTAATTTTATTTCTTTGTCCGCCTTACACTTTCCTTTCAAGTCACTGGAACAGCCCATCGTACTCACAGCAGTTAATGGAACTCGACTCAAGGAACGGATTATCTTGTACACCACAGAGCCGGTTACTGTTCAAGTGGGGTCTTCACAACGAGAGCAGCTATCGTTCCACGTGCTATCATGCATCACCTAGTGTTGGGGGTTACCCTGGTTACAGACCCATAATCCACACATCAAAAGGGTTTCCTCCCAAATAGGAGCCTGGGGTCCCACCTGTCAAAGTTGTTTCTCCTCTAAATGCTCTCCTTTTGAGGTCTCTCAGTTCGCATTACCAGAAGCTTATTAAGATTTTATTGACGTTTATTCTGATCAAGCAGCCGATTGTCTACCACCACATCGGCCTTGGGATTGCCCAATAGAATTAATTCCTGGAAAAGTTCCTTCCAAGGGCCGCACCTACCCCCTTCTCAGTTCTCAAGACAAAAGCCTTGACAGAGTATATATAGGATAATCTGAAGAAAGGATTAATTTGGCCTTCTACAGCTCCTGCGGGTGCAGGTTTCTTTTTCATAAAGAAAGAAGAGGAAGGGTTACGCCCCTGCATTGACTACCGCAGCTTGAACAATATCACACTGAAGAATAGTTATCCCTTACCCTGGATTACCGAATTGTTCGACCGAGTGCAAGGTGCCAAGATCTTCACCAAGTTGGATTTGGGAGGGGCATACAACCTGATTCGAATAAGAGAAGGGGATTAATGGAAGTCCACCTTTCACACCAGGGATGGTCATTACGAGGATCTGGTGATGCCTTTCGGCTTGTGTAATGTGCCCGTTGTCTTCCAACACTTCGTAAATTAGATTTTCTGTGACATCCTATATCAATATATAGTAGTTTACTTGGACAACATCTTAATATTCTCACACAATCTAGCAAGTCACCATCAGCAAGTTCGGGAACTGTTGCAACGCTTGCGAGTCAATAACCTGTATGACAAACGCTCTAAATGCACCTTTGAAGTCTCCAGTATTCCATTCCTAGGTCATATCTCTGGTACGGAGTTACAGATAGATCCTGAAAAGTTGGTGGCCATTCAGGATTGGGCCCCACCATCCACATTGAAGGCTGTGTAACACTTCTTGGGCTTTGCAAATTACTAGAGAAAAAGCATTAAAAAGGTTTCCTCCATCGTGGCACCTATCACTCCCTTGACAAAGAAGCGTGCAGATCCTACCCACTGTTTTCGTGAAGCCTGGGCTGCTTTTCTTTGTAGAAAACAGGAAGTTACCACTGCACCAATACTTCTGCAACCAGACTTGGAAAGACCGTTCATCTTCAAAGTCGATGCATCTGCTGTGCGGGTTTGGGCAATTCTATCACAGTATGCTGACAATAAGAAATTACATTCTTGCGGCTTCTTTTCATCCAAGCTGAACCAAACTACTCCATCGGTGATCAAGAACTCCTGGCAATCAAGCTTACATTAGAAGTGTGGAGATCTCTACTAGAGGGCACCCAACGTCCAATAACAATCTCTACAGATCATAAAAATCTGCTTTACTTGTCTACAGCCCATTGTCTTAATCCCTGCCAGGCTTGTTGGGCAGTCTTCTTTTCCGGGTTCAATTTCAGTATCAAGTATCGTCCAGGGTCTATAAACACAAAGGTGGATGCTTCATCCAGGTCTTTGACTTCGGAGGAGGACGACAATACTTTCAAGGGGCCCATCAACAATACTCTCGCCTTTGCTACCACAACACCTACCACTACTCAAGCTCCCAGCCTGGTAAGTCCAGAGTTCTCTGTAATTTAAGGAAGAAGCTTCTGACTTGGGCGCATGCATCCCAGTTTGCCGGGCACACAGGATTCCTTAATACTTTTACATTTTGCAGCAATTTTATTGGTGGCCAACTATGAAGAAGGATATACAAGGTTTCATCAAATCTTGCCCGACTTGTGCTCAGCATAAATCTGCTCGTGATCCCCCTGCAGGACTACTACAACCATTACCTGTACCCACTCGGCCCTGGACACATTTAGCCATGGACTTCATCAGAGACTTACCCGAAGAGAAAGGTTATAACACAATTTTGGTAGGGGTAGATCCTTTCACTAAGATGGCCAATTTCATTGTCCTTGCTGGGCTCCCCTCTGCTACCAAACTTGCTCAGATCTTCTTTCGTGAAATTTTCAAATTACGTGGTCTGCCTCTGGAGATTGTGTCAGATCATGGAGTCTAGCTTGTTACCAAATTCTGGCGAGCCTTATGTACGGCCATGCAAATCAAAGATTTCCTCTGCTTACCATCCACAAACCAACGGCTAGGTTGAGAGCGTTATAACTTTTCCCCGCCTTTACATAACCTCTTCGCAAGACAATTGGGTGGAGAAGTAACCTTGGGCATAGTTTACCCACAACTATCTCTATCACACTGATACCACTCTGTTTTTTTGCAAATGATTGTCTTCTTCCGCAAATTCAGATGTATCTGCAGCAGTCTCTAGACTAGAATTTCTTGCTCAAGTATGGAAGAACATTTATGTGTCACTAAAGAAAGCTTTCAAATAATATAAAATCTTCGCTGACAGGAAGCGACAAGGTTTTCCAATTCTTCAACACGGAAATCAAGTTTGGTTATCTACCAAAAACTTAAGACTTAAAAGTACCTACAATGATATTTTCACCTCAGTTTATTGGGCCATTTCCAGTAGAAAAGGTCATCAATCTTGTGGCCTATAAACTCAAAATCCCTGTTCTCTTACACATTCCATAGACATTCAATGTATCTTTGTTGCGACCTCTGGTTTTAAACCGCTTCCGGCCTTCTATATTTCCAAGTTGCTGCAAATCTAAACCAAGCAAGAAGTTGAGCTTGAAGTTGCCAAGATTCTTGACTCTCGTCTACGACAAGGACAATTACAGCACCTGATAGACAGGAAAGGCTATCGGCCCGAGGAGAGGTCTTGGATCAAAGCCAAGGATGTAAAATACCCCTCGTCTGGTCAAAAGTTCATCAAAGATTTCCGCACAAGCCTAATAGGTGTCCGGTGGCCACCCTAAAAAAAGCAAAACAAAACAAAACAAAAGGGGGGGTACTGTCAGAGTACAGCACCAGTGCCGCAGTTGGTCTGCGCGCTTACCTGTCCAGGCATGCTGGAAGGGGTTACAGGAACGCTTGTGGAGGTCATGCATGTGCCCGGCAGCTCTGACCTAGGGCTCTCAGCAGCGCTCCTGATCGAGGTGCTCCCACTGCTCCTTCCATGGGTGCCACCATATTGGTCTACATCACATGACCCGGTTCATCCAGTCACTGATCCAATTCAGCGCACCACCAAACCTGAGCCAGCAAGGGGGGTAAAAGTGGCCTGAGTGCATGCGCTTATTGCCTGAACAATTAGTGACTTCCTGCGGTCTAACAGGTTATGGTGGTGCATTCTCCCAGTGTGCTAGTTACTGTTCTAGGCTCCTGCTGTTCCAAGCCTGGTTCTGTAAGTTCTCCTGCCGGTCCCAATCCAGTTTTGCAAGTTACTACTGCCGCTCCCAGTCCAGTTCTGCAAGTTACTCCTGCTGGTCCCAGTTCAGTTCTGCAAGCTACTCCTGCCGGTCCCATTCTGGTTCTGCAAGTTACTTCTGTAGGTCGAGTCCAGTTCTGCCTGACCATTGTCACTACCCATCACCAAAAGCAGTAACATTATCAAGTTTCTCTTACCAGTCCCAGTCTGGTTCTGCAAGTTCTCCTGCCACTCCCAGTCCAGTTCTGCAAGCTACTCTTGCCGCTCCCAGTCCAGTTCTGCAAGTTCTCCTGCCGCTCCCAGTCCAGTTCTGCAAGTTCTCCTGCCGCTCCCAGTCCAGTTCTGCAAGTTTACCTGCTGGTCCTAGTCCGTTTCTGCAAGTTACTTCTGTCGGTCCAGCCCGGTTCTGCCTGACCATTGTCACTATCCATCGCCAAAAGCAGTAACATCATCAAGTTGCTCTTGTCGGTCCCAGTCCCATTTCTCCTGGCTACATCTAAGCTATCCATTGCTGTTACCCATCACCAAAGGCAGTTCTCACTGCTACCCAAGTCTCTATGAGAAAGAGCAATATATTGCCTCCACGGTTCCAGGTAACTCTGACAGCAGCCCTGACCCTGACACACAGTTATCAGAGTTCAGTGATCCAGGGAACCATAACTGATTTAATGAGCCATTCGTAGCTTCACTGTAACAGCCGTGTGTACTTACACAAGCATGGCTCACATATGCTGCTGGTGATATCAACCATGTAGAGGATAGATACCGGCTACTGGCGCTTGCAAAAAAATTTACCTATTGCAAAGTGCCTACTCATGAGGTGTGAGGGCTTACAGGGAAGGAGGTGTTTCAGTTAAAATTGTTTAGCTAATTTGTGCCTACCCCTCATGCTCTAAACCCAGTCTGCAGTGTCCCCCAAACAGGACGAAAGAGGAAACACTCCCAAACAGTGGGCAAACCAGGTAGACACTTACCCCAATCGACTTACAGCTATTATTGCAGCAAAAGGTGGTTCTGCCCATTACTAGTCTACACTGATTTAATACTTAGGCAAACAGCATTCTTTAGTACTTAAAATAACATTTGCAAGCTCATTATTAAATTTAAGAGTCTACTGATTCATAGTAAAATTACTGTTGAGAGAGGAGAAGACAAAGAGAAAGATTTTTTGAGCACGACTGAGACAGACAAACTTTAAGACATAAAATTATTAAGAATATTGTACTGCCCTGCAGGCTGTGTGCATAAGGCGTACGGTATATGTATATAACATAAATGCATTCTGAGGTTAGACTTGGGTTCCATCCCCTAGATATCTCATTGCTATGTACAGATGTGTCCTCATACATCGAGCCTCCTTGTGTGCTAAACAGCATTCTGGTCGCGCATTGATGTGGCGTAACTCTGTAGCGCAGAGTCTTTCCGTGCTACTTTTTACCTTCAAATGCGTCTGATATTCGGCATGCCTATGTTCTGTGTGCGTCTGCGGGTGTATCTGCATGTGAAATGCTAGGTGACAGTGTTACAGCCGCTGACACTAATGTAGCATTTCACATGTACATACACCCGCACTCGCTCAGAGAACACAGGCATTATGTACATCATTATACTCAGGAGAAGCTGCCGGTGCTATCTATTCCCATCACATGTACACACACACACACACACACACACACACACACACACACACACACACACACACACACACACAGACCATAGGCATGCTGTATATCATTGTAACCAGGAGAAGCTGCCTGTGCTATCTATTCACATCACATGTACATACACACACACACACACACACACACACACACACACACACACACACACACACACACACACACACACACACACACACACACAGAACATAGGCATGCTGTATATCATTGTAACCAGCAGGAGCTGCCTGTACTATCTATTCACACCACATGTACATACACACACACACACACACACACACACACACACACACACACACACACACACACACACACACACACACACAGAGAACATAGGCATGCTGTATATCATTGTAACCAGCAGAAGCTGCATGTGCTATCTATTCACATCACATGTACATACACACACACACGGAGAACATAGGCATGCTGTATATCATTGTAACCAGGAGAAGCTTCCTGTACTATCTATTCACATCACATGTACATACACACACACACACACACACACACACACACACACACACACACACACACACACACACACAGAACATAGGCATGCTGTATATCATTGTAACCAGCAGAAGCTGCCTGTGCTATCTATTCACATCACATGTACATACACACACACACACACACACACACACAGAGAACATAGGCATGCTGTATATCATTGTAACCAGCAGAAGCTGCCTGTGCTATCTATTCACATCACATGTACATACACACACACACACACAGAGAACATAGGCATGCTGTATATCATTGTAACCAGCAGAAGCTGCCTGTGCTATCTATTCACATCACATGTACATACACTCTCACACACACACAGAGAACATAGGCATGCTGTATATCATTGTAACCAGCAGAAGCTGCCTGTGCTATCTATTCACATCACATGTACACACACACACACACACACAGAGAACATAGGCATGCTGTATATCATTGTAACCAGCAGAAGCTGCCTGTGCTATCTATTCACATCACATGTACATACACACACACACACACACACAGAGAACATAGGCATGCTGTATATCATTGTAACCAGCAGAAGCTGCCTGTGCTATCTATTCACATCACATGTACATACACACACACACAGAGAGAACATAGGCATGCTGTATATCATTGTAACCAGCAGAAGCTGCATGTGCTATCTATTCACATCACATGTACACACACACACACACACACACACACACACACACACACACACACACAGAGAACATAGGCATGCTGTATATCATTGTAACCAGCAGAAGCTGCCTGTGTTATCTATTCACCTCACATGTACATACACACACACACAGAGAACATAGGCATGCTGTATATCATTGTAACCAGC